>JARJLU010012695.1:15647-31404 GCA_030272975.1 Sparidentex hasta | reverse complement strand
GACGACCTGCAAACAAACCCTGAAGCGGCTAAAGCTGCGATAATTAGCCCCCAATTATCTGCTTTTATTGATCTTTTATGATGGTAAATGAAAAGCTTTTGGGCTGGGAGTGTTGGACAAAAGGAAGTCTTTGAGGCCATCGCTTGAACAAGCGTTTGTCACAGTCTTTTGACATTTTTAAGACTAAATGATTAATCAATTAAGTACAGTGAAATGCGGTGAAGTGGACTAACTGGAAGTCTGCAGGCTGCTCGAGGGCCCTGAGGACTGGATGACTTGTGACTGTGAGTCTGCGGTGAAGTCTGGACAGTTGGTTGCAGCTAGTTTATAAAACCTTCAAATAAAAACACCTCTGAGTACATCGACAAGCCGAGGTGATGACGATCTGACCGCGCCTCAATTCAATCGCACCCACAAAACAAATGCCACACGTTCTCCTAAATCACTCGTGCGTGCAGCTGAAGAAGAAAATCTTTAGACGTTTGTTTAAGCTTCCTATGTGGAAATGAACCGCAGATGATGATTCAGAAGAAACACAGTAATGTTGTGTAAGAGAGGATTTTAAGATGACTCACAGAATTCATAGTATCCCCGCTGTGTGTGCACGTACTGCTAATGCTTTTCACGTCAGATTCTTCAGACTGAAACCTCTGAGTGTCATCTCCACCCTGATTCAGACGGGAAGGTCACCCCGCCGTTATCAGTGACAGTACGTCACCCGAGGGCCGCGGGTTAGATCTCCGTGAGATGGAGAACAGCAGCAGAACGAGGCCGTCCTCGTCTCACTGCGCAGTTAAAACATTTTGGATGGAACGTGATGGAACTTGCAGACGTCCTGCGGTGAGAACAGTGAGCACAGAACACATGAGTCACTTCTGCTGTCAGATAACAGGGAACACGGACGGTTGTGGTGGATGGTGTGTGTCCGTGTGGTATCATATCCTGATATTTCACCAACATGGCAAAGAACCAATGGGGGCACTCCTGCCATCTGCCCCTATATAGACACACACACACACACACACACACACACACACACACACACACACACACACACACACACACACACTCAGAATTCATGTCTAATTAAATAGAGAGTTGCTGTTCAGATAAATCTCTCCTCGGGGCATCACAACACGCCTCACGCTCTGAATCAGTCAGTAGACATGAAGGCACAGAGGCTTGTTGCAGATTACAGGTCATTTAGTGAATTAACCAAGCAGCAGTTTAAAGTAAAGCAGGAGATTTTTGTATCATTGTGACGTGAATCCACAGAGATAATACTTTGATTACTGCGGGCTGGCTGCTGGAATTGGTGTTGTTAGCTGTGTTGCATGTTTTTTTTTTTTAATCTTGGATAAATACTACAATTATAAACTGAAGGTGGTCGTTCTGTGCAGCAGGAAAGAGCAGGAGGGGTCATATTTCACTTATTATGTGATGAGAATGAGGAGAGATGACGTTCGGTAATATTTCAGATTTTAAACCCTGGAGGAAGGAAAAAGGCGGGTTGGTTTCTTCTTGGAGAAGCTGGAGATGTGCAGCCTGTCCTGCTACCTCTTGTTCCATTTCTCCCACAGACTTAATAAAACTAACCCCTGTCATAGCTAAAGCTCCTCTTAGTAAAAACTTGATACTGGTGCTTTTGGATTGTAGGTCCAGTCGGCTGCCATCTAGAAGTGTCAGTATTTGATGAGTTTGGAAGGAGACTTTATCTTATTGACAGGAGCTTCTGAAATCAATCTGCTGTCAATAAATGCTGGAAAAAACAGTTTTTTTTTTGCTCTGGAGGCACTTTTTTTTTTTTTTTAGCCTCCCTCTTTAAAAAAAAAGCCAACTCGCATCTACCAGTTAAATGCTTTCAGTGTGAAGCTGCAGGAGTGGGAAGCGTTCGGTTTCATTAGCAAACAATCAATACAGCGCTCGGATAGCAGACAGTGAGCACCTTCCCTGAAAACAGCCTGATGTACCTGGTGACACCCGTGTTGTCACGAGCTTATAAATCTGTGGGAGAATTTTGTTTTGATCACAGACAAAAAATGTGTCAAAGCACCAAGTGTTAAAACTGAAAATGTGTCCTGACAGTTCATTTATTAATCAGAATAATGTACAGATCATACTGTTTTACTTCGGCACAAATCTTCCCTGGTGCTCCATGGTCACTTCAATCCGGTCTGACATCTGAAGTGCTAGTTTTCATGAATTTAAAACAATATGTAGCCATCACCAACACAGAGAATTACTTAATGTAAACATCACATGTGGAACTATGAGCGTTTCGGAAATATGCTTTATTTTATTAAGAAACACAAACTCTGGTGCAGATGAATTAATGACCACTTTCAGTCCCTGCTGCTTCTCCTGAGGCTTGAGTTGGATCTCTGTGCTGTGAGTCTGTGGTTCTGACAGTCCACAGATCTGTGGGATAACCTGTACAGGTGACAGTCGTCTTTAGCCTGAGGAAAACATTTATTAAAATTGTAAATCTTATTTCCCGGCCCGTTCCAACTTCCTGTAAGAAAGATGTCACAGTTTGAATCGTGAAGCAGCTCGGTGAGACCTTCCAGTTCTCCTGTAGAGAGACAGACAGCGTATTGATTTCTGTCTCAGCTATATCAGGAGTGACATTATGAGCCATCGACCTCCTACACCCCTCCATCCGTCTCTCCATCCTGACATGCTCTGCACA
The DNA here is from genome assembly GCA_030272975.1 of Sparidentex hasta. Lineage (NCBI taxonomy): Eukaryota > Metazoa > Chordata > Actinopteri > Spariformes > Sparidae > Sparidentex > Sparidentex hasta. The sequence goes on along the minus strand of JARJLU010012695.1, from coordinate 28,715 downwards.
TTCCTTCACTCTCACTCCTTCAGCCTCACGTTTCCTCCATTTTCCATCTTTTCTTACTTGAGTCACTTTTTTTTATTTCCCCCTCTCAGACCATAATCCTCGTTTCTCATCCGTTCTCTCTCGTTGAGTTCTTCCTCTTCTCCTCCCACCTGCTGCTCCTGATGAAATTCACCGTTCACAAGGATTTGATTAGTGCTCGAGTATTAAATTTATTCTCCGCGTTAATTTGACTTTAAAGGAAGATGCCACTCAAAACAACATCGACCTGCCCTCCTTCCCCCCGTAATGTATTAAGTGAAAGTGTGTGTGTGTGTGTGTGTGTGTGTGTGTGTGTGTGTGTGCACTGAAGGTGAACTGAGTGAGCTGTCAGCAGTGTGTGTGTAGAATAGCAAATAGCTTTCAGCAGTGTTCAGTTTCTACATGAACACACACACACACACACACACACACACACACTCTATAGTAAACACTGGATAAACTGCATTACTGTGTTTTATATCAGGAGTGTCTATAGATGATTAAGAGTGTGTGTTTGTGTGTTTGTGTGTTTGTGTGTGTGTGTGTGTGTGTGCACAGTAAAATAGAGGCTTATCCTACACATGTGCCCACTCAGACTCACACACTCATGTATACACTAGGCAGTATATAAGCAAGATTCTGCTTCGTTTCACCCTATTTTCTGTGTAAGACTCGAGCAAAAAGACAAATTGTTTATGGCTTCATCATGTAGGTTATTTAGCAAATGTGAGTCATTCTCTGTGTTCGACAAGGGATGTTTTTTTTTCTTGGTTTTTGTTTTATCTAACCAGCATTTATTTGTAGCAAACCCGAAGAATATTTATTGGAGTAATCAGTTTGCCATGGAGGACATTTCCGTTCAGCAGAGACACACGTCGGGAAAACGGCTTTGGTAACATTAACAGCAGAGCCGACTGAGCTGTGTTGCAGAATTAAGTCCACAAAGAGCAACGTGACAAAACATTTTCCCAAATCTAACCGACCGCTTTGGGTCATTAATCGGCTTCGAGCGAAGCTTAACGCTCACAAACTCCAGCTTTGCTCACGCCTGCTACAGTGGAGGGAAAATGTTGAAATGTGCCGGCGCAGTGAAGTTAGTTTTAAAACGGATTCTGGATTCAGGGTAAATGTCTGTAGAGTATCCAACCTAAAGCTGACTTCACTGGGGAGAACGTGTACCGATTCTTTAGTTTGAGTTTTAAAATGCATGATAACTGTTTTATGTTTCTTTCCTTCACCCGAGTAAAATGATTAGTGAGCAGATGTACCAGTTTCCAGTTGTTGTGGAGACACTTCCATCACAGAGAGTTAATCCACGGGGTCTCGACTTCCTGAGATGGTGGGAGTAGATGAAGACGTTTGTGTTGGTTCTTGCAGATGACGGCGGAGAAATCGCTTCCACATGTGTCTGTTTTTAAGTCGATACTGGTGAAGAAGGCTGTAGTTCCTGGATGAAACTCGACTGCATGTTATGGCAGGCACGCTGTTTATTAATATGCTAAAACATTTATGGCAGTGTTGCAAAATCGGTGCCGTAGCCTAAAGTTAGGAAACGGGAATGCTGCCGTCCTGCAGTAAACCCTAAAACACGCCCTGCAATGACGGGCCATAATGTGACGAGATGTCACCGAGGCTTAGTCACATCGCTGATACGATACTATGATGAGACTTTATAGTTCTGGGAACATGTGAGCGTTTGATGCAGAGCAGTCTCGGTGCTGACAGGGAAAAAGGCAGCCTCAGGTGAACGTGGGCGTGGATGAATGTGGGCGTGCAAAACCGAACAGAAGGACAAAGAGAAGGAAATGATGGTGGAGGAAGCCAAAGCAATGGTGCGTTCAGGTGTTCCCCAGCTCCTAATCAATCAATTTGAACTTTGTCACGAGGAAGACAGATAAAATAAACTCAGTCAGAGAACGCTGCTTCATCACAAGAGGCCTTTTCAGATCAGACAGATCCTTTCTGACATGTTCGGTGTAGAAATCCAGACACTGAAGCGTTCAGGTCATCGACTGGGACGCAGCCAGAGACACGATGGAAAGTTTGGAGGGAAGGCGGAGAGATGGATGAACATGAGTCAACAGGTAGAGAGAGATGGAGGTGATGAGGCAGTATGGATGACTGCAGTTCAATAGAGGGTGTGGATTTATAAAACACACACACACACACACACACTGACTGATAACACTACCTGCGCTCAGCAGGACCCACATGTAGAAGACAAGATGAGGGTTTTTCCAGTTGGAGATCCGTGAACAGATGTTCAGGGACTTCTAAAGAGGAAATCTCAGCTTTCAACAGCAACATTTTATCAGTGGAAGTTGGAAAAAAGAAATTGTGAGTTAAATGTTTGGATCGGAATTTGGGTTAATTACTTTGAAATGGGTGTTTTTTGGATAGTTTCTGAGAAATGGATGCAGGGAAGCTGCTGGAAATAACTTTTAAAAACCTGAGAATTGTACTAGTTTGGCTTTGATTTAACAGATTTTGCTGAATTACCGTGGCAGTGTTTTCTAATCTTGATCTCAACATGATGTTGGGGACGGATGCAGCAGAAGCAGCAAGAGATACAAAGACAAAGAGATAAACAAATGCTATGCAAAGAAAAGGATCACAGAGAACCATCACGTGAAGATCAGCTGCCACTTACTTTCTCTTCTCCACACCAACAGAGCTGCAGACAAACGATAGAAGAGAGGGAGATAAAAACACAACTAGGAGCTCCATTTTGACTTGTGACTTGAAATCAACTGCATAATTCAGCAACAAACAATAGAAACCCGAGAAGCACGGCCCCAAAATGGAACTGCTCACGGGCTTGCATAGTTTGCATTTGGTTTTTTTTGGACTTAGGGTTGGAGGTGTTTTCAGTCAGTCAGTTATTTAATTAAATCTTCAAGCTGTTTGTGTCGAGTGCTAGTTTGAGTGTAGGCAGCATGTTTGATGTCCAGTGTCATCAAAAGCATAAAAATGCAAAATTTAAGAGGCGTTCTGTTGGTTTTGGGGATAAAAGCTCCAACATCTGACAACCTTTCGTCACATATCTCTTCCCATCACTCTTATTCCTCTGAAGTCCTGTCAACTTTCTACCTTCAACTCTTTAATAAGAACATGACATGCCCCTCAAAATACTTAAAATATTAAAAGTTTTCATTGTAAACCAAAAGGTCCAAACATTTTCCCCTGCTAATGATTCTAAACTGAATTCTGCAGTCATTCAAATGGGCCCAGATTTATCTGAAGGCGATCCGTCTCTACTGTTTGACACTTCATGCACATCAAAACATCTGCACATGACTGAAAAGTCATAGCTAATAAGGAAATTGAATACTTTGGAGCAGTTACATTTGCCAGTTTTGAGAGCTATTAAAGTTAGATGAGGTTGAATCTGAATCATTGCTATGGTAAAATGTCTTCCTTCGTGTGTTTAGATCGTCCCGACAGCTCCGCAGAGTCTTTTGCTTGTCTAGTTGTTTCGGTGTGAGAAGCTGTGAGGAATTTGCTGGTGATGCTTCACGTCTGTCAGTCTGCTGCTAACCTGTCTGTGTGACATCCAGTTGACCTGTCTGCAGGCCAGACGCAGAGGAAACAGGTTCAAGATAATGGACCCGTCGTCTCGTCACTGCAGACTGCATGAATTCACTTTTCACTGCAAGATTTTTCTTCTGAGCGTCGACCGATTTGAGAACATTTGTCTCTAAAATACACCAAGCTCTGTGAGCAGCGTAACTGTTTTAGAAATAGGAGCGCGAATGCTTAGCAGCCTTTTTAATTCCACATTAACAGGAAGACCAACAGAGCTAATGGGAGCGATCCGCCTGCTGTTGGTATTAAAGAATAAAAAGATTATGAGTTATGTAAGAACGATAAGAGGAATGAGAAGTCCAGACTCTCCTCTCTGTTTGTCTCTCTTCATAAAAACCTCATTGTTTCTCTTATAAAGAACCAGGAGTTGGACTGAGCTGACCACAGTGAACAAACCATTAACCTGGTGTTGACACACCCCACCTGTCTACTTTCCCCTCGCCCTCCTCTTTCCCTCCTCGAACTAACCGATGTTGCTCAAACATGTTAAACAAACCATCGACCTGCTGTTTGAACAGTCTCTCTCTCTGGTGCTTCACTGTGGGAACTGTTTGCCTGAAACATAACTGCCAGTGCAGCAGGCAAAGTGAGCCATTTCTTTTTATTTTTAATGTATATCTTCGGTGACACAGTGTGAATATAGTGAGTCTTTTTACGACGACTATATATTTGTGAGACGTTTTAAAGATCTGCGCCTAAAGTAGAAACCAGCGGGCTCGGAGCTGAAAACACTGGCTGGGAATAAAGACATCTAGTGTTGAGAGATCGACTAACATATCGTTGCTTTTGGTCTATTCGTGAAAGTGATTGACGATAACAATAATAAATCCAGAATGTAAATGTCAGATACAGATATAAGGGAGTGAAATACACACACACACTCTTGACAGTTTCTCGCCTCCTTTATAAAAGAAAAGGTAAACCAAAAGTGATAGTCGTGATGACTCTGTGGTGTGTAGTCACGCTTAAACTGGTTTCAGAGGAATTTGCACCATCACATTCTTTTGGCGACGCCCTCCTCCGCTCGGTGACAGTTGATGATTTGTGATGAGATGGTCATCAATATTCCCATAAATCACAACCCCCCTCCTCTTGCATTCAGTGTGTCAGATGGAGTCATTTCTCTGTCAACGCTGTGGGAGAGAAACTGACACAGATGTGACTTCCACTGACATCTCAGCTTTTTATTTGATGTTTTCAAAGCGACGGGCGTAGGACGAAGGATATGTTTGTTTCTTTTGTTATAAGGAAGTGAACATTGACGTGAACAGTGTTTGTAGTCCCGGTGTATTCTTATCACCTGCTTGGCTGCCGCACAGCGTGAATGGCAGGTCAGCAAATGTCGGAATTATGCTTCACGTAACAGTCGTGCAGATTTGAGCAGGGGAGGGCGTTCACTCCACAGGACTTTAGCCCTAATTAACCAGAGGCTGATGGTTTTTCGGTGAGTGGCAGCAAAAAGTACCAGTTGCGCTCCTGTTAGCAACAGTTCGCTGTGTTTGAACTGACCTGCTGCCAGCGCCCGCTGGATATTGAGCAGGCCCCGACACTGGCAACATGAATACGGGTATTTAAAACAAGATTCCCTCCCCCAATACATTTAGCCATGCCTTCATAGTATTTTCTACAGATTATACAATCTGCTTCTTGTTTACAGCAGCATGCACATGCCCAGTGTATGGAAATAGTCAAAGGATATTCCCACGGATGCGGGTGTGTTGGTGTGGATGGAGATTATTTCTGAAACGGTTCTAAAACACTCGTCTGGACGGAGGTCGTTTGTTTTAATCCCTGTGTGAACTCGTCCTCAGTGTCTGTTTTTAAGTCGCCGGTCGTTGAGGGAAACATGAACGAGCTTCAGCCAGTGACATCAGACACTCCTCTACTATCTCCCTCTGTCATCAGTCTCATCATTCATCCGTTTGTTTGGAGTGGGCACAATAATAGCCAGTAGTTTCTATCAGAATACACACACACATAAGCTGTTCAGTATTTGTAACTGTGTCGTCCTTGCTGAACCACAATACGAGCAGATAGTTTAGTTTTTCTGCACAAACAGCTCAGATCACGTCATTCCTGTGTCACGTCTCGCATGTGTGATCTTGTAATAAAGGACACCGTGTCACCGATCGGTCATGTAGTGAGCAAAAGCCTCCTGATACAAGACAGAAGCTTGTGCAGCACGAACAGCACAGCGATCTGACAACTTTTAAGGCTGTAAACTCTCACCGAGGCTTTAGACGAGCTGACACACATACCTCCCGAATCACAGCAACGCTTTGTGCAGCCGTGACGGCGGAACAAGCTGATTGGTTGAGCCAGCATCCCGTCAGGTGGCAGGTTAAAAGAGGAAAGACTTCAAAACGTTTGAGTACAGATACTGTCATCTCCGCAGGTGTCCCGAGGGCGAACACTGCACCCGCCTCACTGGAATCTCCTTTCCACTGAAAAATACTTAAGCTCTTAGTAAACCTCACACCTCTGTAAACTGCTGTGGGATTATCTGGAAGTTAACAAACACACAAACACTCAATCACAAGTACTTGGCAGCCGGCTGAATGCATGACTGCACATGCTCGAGATATAACCGAAAGCTGCAAACACCCACACAACAAAAATCACGAACACGTACTCACGCACATTCATGTCAATGTACATTAGCAAGGCGTTTCTGAGGCAGAGCTGCTGATTGTTATCAATTATCAGTTATCTTTTTGAATTGTGGTTCATCCGGTAACGCAACTCCGAGCTTCAAGTCGAACGTTTTCTAGCCACTGCAGTGTTCAAAGTGTTTTCACTCTTTGCACATTCAATAATTTTGGGTTTTAGTCAGACAAAACCAACAGTTTTGACCAAAGACTTTTGTTGACTCGTAAAAAACTATGAAAGACATTTTTCACTCTTTTCTTATGTTGATCTGTCATTAAAAAAACGTAAATTTTAATTGCTGACTGACTGAATAAATGAAAGAATCACCAGCTAATCGACTGAACGACTAAATAACTTCTTTCTTGAGTCAGTCAGGACAAAAGTCAACAGCGGAGTGTTCTCACTTTCCTGAGATGTCGAGCAAGTCTTTCCTCGGTGTCTCTTCTCTCTGTTGGTCAGTAGAGCAAGTCAGGATTATCATGGTGGGATTAGAAACTGAAGGCAGGTGACTACACTCACAAAGAGACTATAAGTAACCGTATACCTGGTCATGCTGTCTGGTTGACTGGGCAGATTGGGTGACAGCTCCGTATATCTTCTATACATGCAGAGCTCTGTGAGTAGTTTACTGTGTCAGTGCCAGCGGAGAGTGGAGATGGTTTCCACTCATCTTTTTTTATGCAGATACTGAAGCAGTTTTTGAAGAAAATACACTTTACTAGGACCAACACAGATAAAAGCATCCACCTGTTTCCTTTTGAGAGCCGGGAGAATATTTTTTGTTCAATGAATATTTGGTATTTAAACCCCAAAAAAAACAAGATTTTTCATTTGGTCAGGTTTGTTTTCGGTTCATCTTGTGAAAGTCTGACGGTTTAGTTGACCATCCTCTTTAGCAGCGTACAAAACTAACCTGTAAATGACATAGTTTGAACATGAATACAGGGGATGAAGAAATGAATCACTACAGAAGTTAAATTTGTGCAGGAATTACGGTTTTTGTTGGAATTAATTATTGATTATTTGGCGGATTTGATTCCTTGCACCATCAAAAAGCGTGTGTGTGTGTGTGTGTGTGTTTGTGTGTTGCCTTAGAATTATGACCAAGATAAGTACTGAGCTGGACATTTTATTGTTGAAACACTGTTCCCGTTTTACCTCATCTTGGCTTTTCCATACCACAATGTCTTGTTTTTTATTGACCAACATCTTCGCCAAAACTAGAATCTCCCTGGTGACCTAATGCAGATTTATTAGCCAGGCCCTAACGGCAATCGTCTTAACGTTTGACTCGGGCTTCCATCATAAAGTCGGTGACCCTGAGTCGAACCTCACTTTGTCAGTCCCCACAGTTCAAAGACCCGAGTGGTTCGCTCAGACTAACTCTGCATTCCAGCCGAGTCGAGAGTTGAAATTTCCAACTTCCTACTTCCAAACGTTCCAGGTGTTCGACCTCAACCTTTGGGAACAGTTGAACTGTCTGCCGTGTTTCCTCCTTACAGATGTACTTGAAATAGTAGAGAGAGAATCAGCATGAGGTATCAGACGCTATTATTCATTTCAGTTCAGATAACTTTTATACTTTGACATATATCAAATATTCCCTTTAGTTGCCTCACACAAATACTTAAGTCTGCTAACACGTCCTGTCACTCTCGTCATGAGCGCTGCCGTTCAGCTGCCTCTTCGTTAAGTTGGGGAAGATTGATTGGCTCAAGTTTACAAGTAGGCAAACGGACTTTGAGTGGGAGGTCGGAAAGTCTCGAGTTTTACTCGTCTGGAACACAGCGTATCATTTAATTCATTATGTTGCTCAGTCGCTACCTTTATGACATTTCCATCTTCTGAGAACACACGGCTGCTTTGTTGGCAGCCGTCTGAACACCATCGGTGACCCTTGTGGTTCCCAAGACCCTAATTTAGTAACCGCTGCTCTAAAGCTCTCGGTATCGAGCTGCAGCTGACCCTCATAGTCTGTCTGTGGTGTTTTCAGCCCCGCTGCTGCAGAACCACTGCTGGAATATTTTGTCTGCGACTGACTGTGACATTCCTGGCAGTCACAACAAATCCTGACAGAATTTAAAGTTTAGGCGAGAATGGGCGAGGAAACAAGACGGGCCTTCCAAGAACTGCACAGACTGAAATATAAGCAGCAGAGAGGTTTTTGGAGCGCCCCGTCGTAGTTTGTAGTTTGATACTCTCTTACAGACTGACCTTCTGTGACGGCTCAAGTAGAATAAACCTAATTTCTTAGATAACCAGCATCACATGAAGGAAGTCAAGATTCAGAGCTACAGTGCTGTGATTATATTCCTGTGAACTGTGTGCAGGGATGTAGTTGTACACAACATTTAGTGTTCAGTGTGTATCTTGGTTTTAAGGTCATGGTTCTGTGGGTGAGGGTTTGGGTACAGGGAATACAAAAGAAAAACAGATCTTTGTTGTTCATTTTTAGCAATGTCAGCACTAAATGGCAGCTCATTGTTCATCATTACATCCACCAAGTAGGTTGGTTTTTTTTGCCAGTGTCTATTTGTTGGTTGGTTTGTCAGCAGGATAACACAAAAACTACCAAACGGATTTCCATGTAATTTGGATGGAGGAAGTGCTTCTGCCCAGAATAGAGCTCATTAACTTGTGGATGTGGATCCGGCAGATCCAAGGACTTTTACTTTCTCTTTCTCTGACATTGTCTTGGTTAGAATTAGTTAATTAATCTTTCGACATTTACATTTCATTCTCAGGGAAAAATGAGTGAATCTTTTAAAAGTCTGGTATCTGAGTAATTGTATTTTGGCCCCCGTGTCTGGAAATCATAATGCTCTTACACGATCCATCTCAAGGACGTGGAGGACACCTGACCTGCTCACGCTTTCAAACTTATGTTATGCACATGTTAAGATGTAAACGTAAGTGTATTAGTGCTAATTGGACAGTAATTATTTGATTACAGGCGCCACTGAACTGACTAAAGACTCGACGTTCTGTACTGAATGTTTCTGGACGGACACATGGGCCGGTTCAGCCTCTGATCACATGAAGACTGTCAAAAAAAAATGTACATAAATATGATAAAATGGCAGCGGGGCAGCACAAGAGGTACATGAGATTTGATTCTAGGCAGATTTACACACGACACAATTTTCCATGCATGGATTTTGTGGAAGATTAATACGGTGGAAAAACCCCCTCGCACGAGATGAGGTTTTGTAAAGATTACCTCAATACAACACACTCTATATTATTACATCTAGAAGTGATTTACTGCCTGAAATGTACCATCATTGACCCCATATCAGCAGTTCAATACCCCCTCATGATGTCAGCTCCTAAAAACACTACGCTCAGTTCATTCTACCCTTAATGTGCTTCAACTTAAATATTACTTTTGGGCTCACGTTTCTTTTTTCTCCAAATCCAAATATATACATTTTGTTCCAGCTGAAACTCATTTTGTCCCTGCAGGGATCAGTAAAGTTTTTTGCAGTGCAACCCATTTCAGTGCATTTCCTTCCTCTTCCATTCATCCTACTTGTTTACCAGAGGCATTCAGCCGGTCACCTGCAGTGTTTCATCATGTAGTGTTAAGTCCCTGCAGCCAGTAAACCTGTCAGCCCCATGCAGTGTGCATGCCTGGCTAGCTGTGAAGTGGGGGCAGGCTAACAGCTTTAGCGGTGTAGAGCTAAGAGGCTAATGGTGTGGTGTTAGGGGGTTAAATCGGTATTATCCTCTCTGTGGTGGACCAGCAGATACAGAGGACAGACAGGGTGACTGGGTTCGGAAAAATGAAGAGACAGACAGAGAGAAAGTGGGATCCAGCTCTGTTCCAACAGGGCTTTCCTGCATTTTTAATTGAATAACCAGAGCAGAACACCAGCAGCTGTTGGCCACAGATGTAACCCAAGGTCAGAGCCTGCAGCACCGACCGGCCTTAGATTACATAATCAATCAGCTGCTGTTACAAAATGCAGAAACAGTTTTTTAGCCCCTAAAGGAAGCGTTCAGCACCAGCAGGAGAAAGAAACGGAAATATATTTTCCTTTTTTATTTCAGTAATGTTTTTGCTTTATTGCTGATATGAGTAAAGTCATTATTTGTTTGTAAGAGTTTGTCTTCATTAAGGCTGCAACAAATAATTATTTTCACTGTAAAGTAATCTGTATATCTGTATATATTTTGCTTGATTATTAAATCAGTCCAGAAAATGTCAATCAGAGTCTCACAAAGCGCGACATGACTCTTGTTGTCACAGAGGAGTAAAGAAAAAAACAAATATTCACATTTAAGAAGCTGGAATGAGAGAATTTGGATGTTTTTCCTTAAATCTTTTATAGTTGGATCTGTTGATCGATCATCAGAATAGCTACTGATTAATTCAATCGTTGACAACCAATAGATTAACTGATGAATGGGGGCAGTTTTTAGTTTCTGTTGAAGTTTGAAACATATTACTGGACCACTCACTTAACAAACTGTTTAAATAATTTGTCATTTTCAAGCATAACCTCTGTATGTTACTTGTTACTGCAGTTTCTGAGTTGTAATGTTTTGGGTTTTTCTTAAATTCTCTCCATCAGCTTTTTTACTGTCTAGATTAAAAACTTGTGTGTAAAAGTTGCACCGCGACAGAAGAAGTTCATGCTACTGTCGGGTTCAGTGGTGATAAAACTGTGACTGAGATGAGCTCAGAGGAAAATCTTCAGTTTCATGAAGAATCAATCACAGCTGTGTGACTGAGGCTTCAGTTTGCTTATATTTGGATCTGCTGCCGTCTCCTGTTTGTTTCTATATGTTTGCGGTCGGCCTCGTCCTTGTGTGTAACCCCGGAGCCAGAAATAACACAAGTCAGTCAGCTGCTGAAAGGTTTTTACGCCGTTCACAGCTGTTGCTGTTGTTGCTCTGAATGAAAACTGTGAAGGGAGAAATGTGTTTCATTCATTCAGTGGTGAAAAAGAATACAAAGAGCTGCAGCTATTAATCGATGAGTCAGCAATAATTTCTGTGCTGACCAGCCTGTGCAGCAGTAACACTGACCTCTGACCCCAGAGGATAATCTCTCAGTCTCATCCTGAGTATTTTTTCATCAACGTTCTCTATTTATTTATTTTTTTTGAGTCTTTCTCTCCTTCTGTTCGACCTCCACTTCCTTCCTGTCGTCGCTTTATGTCCTGATGTGTTTTTGCTCTTGTGCATTTCGTGTGTTTCATTTTTTTTTGCAATTCTTATTTTCATTTGGATCCGACTGGATCTAGTTCAGTTCAGGTCAGTCCATTAATCCCAGGTTACATCACTGTGTTATGATGGTAGAGGGCTCAGTGCTCGATGCCTGCCGACCATTAGTTCTGTCTCCCCATCAAGATCGTAAGATATTGATATAAACTGCTAAAATCTTTTTGTTTAATGTCTTTTATCTGTTCACAATTCAGCCTTCTGTGAATTTGAGTTTTAACGTCATTGATGTTTTCTGTGTTTTCTGCAGGCCAGTTATCCTACATGGGAGGATTTTGTAACCAAAGGAGCCAAACTACAATCACAGCTCAGGTAAAACACACACACACGCACACGCACACTCACAGACACACACACACACACACACACACACACACACACACACACACACACACACACACGGGGGGAGGTCAGAGCATATGTAGTCAGAATGTAACCTGAACAGTTTGATTTACGTATTAATATCTAGTTATTTGTGCTGTTATATATAATAGTAATTATAATAATCTTTATTTATTCTAGCACCATTTTTAACAAGATCACAAGGTGCCTGTACTGTGAAATAAAATGCAGTATTGTACAGAAAAGTGAAAATGCAGCCTGTAAATTCCCAAGACTAAAGCCAGTAATACAGTAATATTAAAAAGGTAAAATCAGGATGATGACAGAACTTTAAAAAAAACAAAACAAAACAAGCATTAAGACTGGAAAAGAAAAGGACATGTAGTTAAATCAGTCGGCTACAGAAGAATATAAAAAAGACTATTTTTTAAAAGAGACTTAAAACCTGAGGTCTGCAGGGCTTTTACAGCAAACGTCAAGATGTCAGATATGATCTGAAAAATCAAAAATTTGGATATTTAAGTTTTCATGTGTGAAGCTTTGAAATGTAAAATGTGGCGCGGCCCTGTCAGTGATGTAACCCTCACACAGTGCAGAGTGTGTCCTGTGCTCGACAGCTCTGTCGATCAGAGCGCCGGTCGGCCTGGAAGCCAAAAGAAGAAACGATTTCAGGGTGCGTTCACTTAACAGCACTGTTCTTTTACGTTGTCACTCAATCATCGGTCAGATTTTGTCTGATCTGAATCTCAGTTTGTAGGTTTTTATCCTGTATTTTTAAAGCTCTTAAAGTGTTAAAACAGCTTTACTGCTGATGAGAAGTTTGGCTCCAGAACATGTTGGTAGATTAATCAAGGCAGTAACAAGTCAAGTTGTTCCTGGTTATTGTTCTGTACTCACTCTGTGCTGAACATGAATGCTGCATGTGTTCTGCCTCCCTGTCACATGCACACTGACCCAGTCGCTGGCTCGGTGTAATGACAGTATAATGGCTGCGTCTCCCAGTAGGCCAGTTTACTTTGATAAGCATCACCCTGCCTGCTGCACACAGTCACAGTCCATTAGCCCTGCCAGTCAGCCAGCTGCACACACACACACACACACACACACACACACACACACACACACACACACACACACACACACACACACACACACATAAATGCAGGCACAAATAGGACATCCACCCTGTTCAAAGTGCTCTTACGTTTAATGCCACTCAAAAGATTTGCTGTGGATCATTTGCAC
>JARJLU010012695.1:0-15627 GCA_030272975.1 Sparidentex hasta | reverse complement strand
CACACACACACACACACACACACACACACACACACACACACACACACACACACACACACACACACACACACACATAAATGCAGGCACAAATAGGACATCCACCCTGTTCAAAGTGCTCTTACGTTTAATGCCACTCAAAAGATTTGCTGTGGATCATTTGCACACATAAAGCTTCAATCCAGACTCCACGACGTGTTTGTTTATTGGACCACCATCGAAATCAAAATGCCCTTTGAAATGTAAAACATAAAAATAAAGACACGCTGGGAATTGTTTTTTCTTTTTAAGGAGCTTAAAAGAAATGTTTGGTGCATCTGAACGGTTCAGTTTAGTGAACATCATCAGGATGAACAGGTCGATAACTCTCCGCCTCGTTAAACCAAACCTTCACTGGAGAATATTACACCGTTTAATGAAGTCTTCCCACATTTACTGCAGGAGATGTTCAGTTGCTGTGGCTAAGAAAAGAACAGGACCTAATATTATTCCACTAAACACTCAAAGTTTCGGTTGAGTTCTTCTGACAGTTGTTGTGCATGAAGACACTAAATATTTGTAATCATTTTAATAGATTATATATCAAATATATGGCAAATTTGGCCTGACCCTGTTGAAATAATAATAATAATAATAATAATAATGATAATAATAATAATAATAATAATAATAACAATCGCAAAAGTGGAATAAAGACAACCTGTTATGATGTAAAGAAGCAGATATAATATTTTACCCATTGTTATATATAGTCTGTGTTCATTCATAGGGTTATTTATTGCATGATATTTATCATTCATTCCACCATGAGCACATTTGGTCTCCACAGTTGAGTAGTTGGATACATGAACTTCATTAAAGCATCAGTATTATTTGGAATCTAAATGTTTTTTTTCTGCTGATGCCAATAACAGATACTCACCTGCTTCTTATGGTCGATACTGAAATAACAGATGATTTCTCAATTTGTATATTGAAAACAAGATTCAAATGTGTATTGACGACTATGTTTGTGGCACTTTAGGTGTTGTCCGGTAGACAGTGTGATATTATCGTTATCGTGAAACATTTGGGCAGAATAATCGTGTAGTGAAAATGTGATTTTACGTCAGTCACGGCCTGAGCTGTACTGCAGCGTGCAGCAGCTGAGGAGAGACGAACCGGAGCTTCTGTCGGGCTCCGCTGGGGTTTCTAGTGTCTTGTTGAGGAATGTGGGACTGTGAGTTTTCCCTGAGCGTCACCACAGTGTTCAGGCAGCTGGAGATCATGGGACAGCAGATCAAACACGTCTGCACACACACGAGGCTGCAGCAGAGTTTTAATTTCATGTTTCTGGTTCCAGGACTTCACGTCGGCTTTTAACACAGACGCAACATGTTTGTTGCATCGTTGCTGCTGTTGGCTTGTTGGTCTTCATCACACACTATGCAAATAATGTGTTAATGAAAATGTGTGTGTGTGTTCTAATATGAAAGGGAATTTGCTCTGAGGTCAGACAGACACACACTCGCACACAGAGACACACACACTATTGACAGCAGTGTCATCTGATCTTCTTAGTTAGGTTTGCAGGGGTAATGACTGGATGTGTGTGTGTGTGTGTGTGTGTGTGTGTGTGTGTGTGTGTGTGTGTGTGTGCGTGCACAGCTATAGAAACATAGACCTGACTGGTAATGGAGCGCACACACACAGACAATAGGTCCATTGATGATGATGATGATGTGTGTGTCAGAAGGTCTCCAGTTGCACTCCCAACACTGGCCTTTGAGGAAGTCTGGCCTCTCATGTGGCTCCAAAATAAAAGTCTTTTCTTTAAAACTCTGGCAGAGTTTGTTCGAGATGCGTCTCGTACAGCAGACTGTCGTCCACCGTCTGCTGTGTTCCTGTGATTAGAACCAGGGAACACGTTATTTTTGTACTTTGTTTTGGTTCTCACCGCGGTTATAAAAGAAACACGACTCACATGGTCACCCGCCACCCAGTTTTTCATTGCGTTTTTTCCTCTCTGGTGTTAATACCAGTTTAATATCGGGATGTTTATCCTTGCAGCAAGTTTGGTTCTTATCTTTCTTTCCACTGTTGTCTCCTAAAAGTCCAGTTTCATCTGCGTAACAGACTTTTTGTCTTCATATGAACTGATCCAAACTGGACATCCTAGTCAAAGACAACATGCATAGATCAAGTTTCCAAGAGTTGTAACTCGATCTGAGAGGCGGCTGAGAACAGACACCAATCCCTCACCGGCTTCCCACCAGTGAACACACTTAGTGATGTTTGATGAGGCGCATGAAAATTTGGCCCGGAGATCAAAGAAGTCCTACGGAAGCTTGACAAACGACAGAGTCTTTGTTCGGTTAAAAAAAGACTTCCTGTTATTAACATGGTTACTGTGAGCATTCAGCAGCAACACTTTAAAATGAATGAAAGTTTCCTTGCGTTCTCTCGGATGTTGAGGTCAGATTTCAACCCAGTCTAATGAAAAATAAATGACTTCTGAGGCTTATAAGACACAGACACTGAATCAGCAAAATCCTGAAAGTTAGCTGCTTAAGTTAAAAAGCATTTGGAGAACAGCAAGTTTCAAAAATATATTTTTTTTCTCCAAGAAAATCCATGACGCGAACCAGGGAAAGTTCTGGTTTTTCAGTGACTTGGCACTAAATTACCCTGATGCGCATCAGTCCAGACTGAAACCCCTCATGTTCATGTTCAGTTTCCAAGGATCGTCAGCAGTGGGTGCAGAGTGAAAATGCCCACAGATAAAACTGAACAGACCCTCAACCAATCGGAGCAACAAAACTTGATGTAGCACCGGTGACAATTACAAGTTGGTTTTTTTTTTAAACAGGGAAAAAAAGACAGCTTTGTTAAAAACCTCTCTCATACACAACTAAACGCTGAAATGTGTTTAAGGTGTGAAATGGGCAGCGCAGGATCAGGTCATCGTATCACACCTGTCACATTAGATACTTGGTTGTGATTGGCCCGTCTCATACCTGGACAACAAGTCTGTCAAGCTCAGATTTGTCCAGATCGTAAACTAGCGAGCTAGCATCACCTTCCCAAGTTTTTGACTGCAACAAAACGTCTCACAGCTGCTAAATTGACGGCAGATTTCTGTCATATGTTCGACAGCTGCTTTAACCAAAATATTAAACTATATAGCAACAAGTCCTCATCATCTCCAGGGATGCACAGATTATAAGATATTCACAGAGTGGCTGCAGACTGGCAGCTCCACATGACACATTTGGGTCAACTGCTCTGAATTACAACCAATTGGTACTGAAAGATAAAGTCATAAAGTCTTTATTAGCCTATTTAGTTACATAATTACTGCTGAGCTTCTTTGCCAGTCAGTCATCGTGGTTTGGTACCAAATGTTCTGTTGCCTGGTGCCAGTCTGCTGCTCAAGAACCACTGATCAACACGCTGAAGTGTAAACTCATCGGAGCATTTTGTTCTGTTTCATGTCTGATGTGTTTGTACGACAGGCAGAGCAGTGACACTCACTCAGAGAACAAAAAGATGGAGACAGACTTTGTTACAAATGTAGTTTTTAAATCTGTTCGGTTAAATTAAACGTTTGCTGTTTGTCTGTGACTCAGGACGACCATCGTGGTGACCGGAGCCTTCCTCGATGCATTTCAGAAGGTGGCAGACATGGCGACCGGGACCAGAGGTAAACAACCACACACACACACACACACACACACACACACACACACACACACACACACACACACACACACACACACACACACACACACACACACACACACACACACACACACACACACACATTAAGATGCACACATACATGTATACACACACCAGAATACATATAAACAGACAGAAACACAGTGTGATACAGACACATGCAGCTAGATTGAATTCCTGGCTGTGGGTCAGAAGAACTCAAGAGGAAAATCATTCTGGGATCGGCTTCAGATTTGTGTGTGTGTGTGTGTGTTTCTGTGTGTGTGTGTGTGTGTGTGTTTCTGTGCGTATGTGTGTGTGTTTCTGTGTGTGTATGTGTGACATCATGCAAGAGGGCCAAGGGACCTGTTCTCTCTCTTCTTCGGTCTGTTCTTTCCTTCCTTAGTACAGTTTGATCTTTCACTGAGTCTCTTTTTTTATTATAAATAGTGAGATCATGAGGGAGCTAATTAGCTTCACTGTGGA
Organism: Sparidentex hasta; assembly: GCA_030272975.1. NCBI lineage: Eukaryota > Metazoa > Chordata > Actinopteri > Spariformes > Sparidae > Sparidentex > Sparidentex hasta. The sequence continues at coordinate 11,445 of JARJLU010012695.1, read as the reverse complement.
CCAGTCTGTGTGTGTGTGTGTGTGTGTGTGTGTGTGTGTATGTGCACAATGTAATATAATGTAGAAACCATTAAGGTTTGTGCTACTGGAGAATAAAATTGCTCAGGAAAATTGCCCCAGCCAATTTTCAGTAAGCTACAGTACATCTTTCTTTCTCTTTTCTTTCCTCGTCTGTTTTTCTTCGTGCCGTCGAGCGAACATACTGTCTGTTCTTTTTCTTTTCTTTTAAGTTTTTCCTTTTGATCTTCTCGCCTCATGTGCAGCTGCCTCGTTTCACCCTGGATACGGTTACACACATTCACACATATACAATCCATAGTGCAGGGAGGTCGTGGTTCTTCAGTGTTGAAGGATTTTTCCAATCTTGTGGGAAACACTCCTGTTTGCTTTTGTAGTCAGAATTAAATGGAACAATCAGTTTCACCACATCAGTTTGTCAAGTTAAACCTCATGGTTAAAACATTGTAGCCATGTCTGATCACTGAACTCCTCTAACATTGTTGGACAGTTGAAACAAAAGAGATAAACACTGATGCATCAGAATCAGAGATATTGTCCTTTTTATTCCAAACATTCCACCTGGCTTCTACATTACCCACAATGCAACTTGACCCCTGATAACTTAATTGCACACTGTGCACTGCTAGTTAAGATCTGTGTTCTCTCATTCAACGTGTGGATGAACAGTTTGTATCTTCTCGCCACATGTCGCCTCACGGCCGAGAGCCTCGTTTCTAGTTTGAGTCGTTAACTAATTAAAAAAACTGAAATAAAGTCGTGTTTAGCAAAGTCAAACTTTGTACCAACGCTTGATGTTAGGAGCCGCAACAAAAGACATTTGAGCAATTTAGATTTTTTTGGTCATCATTGTCGTCATTTTCAAGCAAACATTTTAATGAAGAGTCTTCGGTTTCTTTGGTTGGACAAAAATGTTCTATGTAATGTAATAATTTAGCCTCGAGCTGAGGATACGGAGCTCTGCTAACTTCTAAACTCGTGGCAGTTTGTCAGATTTTCACAAAACTCAATTGTTTTCATGTTTACAGTTTGATACCTAACAGGCTGGGCGGACCTGGAGGCCTGGCTACTGCTTGGCGTCGCAGAGTTGCTGCCGCTGACTCGTGTGTTTGTGTTCTGGCTGGCAGGGAGGGAGAGAAAGTGAAAATGAAAGAAATTGCACTGTTGCGTGTCTGTTCTCTTCATGTCTGTGACTTAATCTACAGATACAAACATCAGAACTGTGGTGAAATGCTGGTATGACGTCCAGTAACTGTCTAGAAGTTGTTTGAGTTCAGGTTTTTTTCCCAGAGAACAGTGCGCGTCGTAATAAGCGAGACTCCAAATCTCAAGATGACGCGACGCAGCAGCCCTGCTTGACACGCATGTGAGAAGCATGTCTCAGGCATCCAGTGTGAACGGTCTAACCTGTTAACATGGACGCCAAAATGACAAGCGAGAGGTAACGCCCCGCAGCAGCGTTACACACACACACACACACACACACACACACATCCAGTGTGCCGGTCTGTAGGTCCTGTGTCCAGACTTTGGTGTGACAAAATAAAATTGGTTATCTGCTACAACAGACAGCTGCAGGGATTTGATCCTATCCAGCCACAAGAGCATTAGCAAGGTCGGACGCTGGTGTTTGGAGACCAGGTCCAGCTCACACTCCAGATGTTTCATACTGAACGTGGAAGACCTTTTCTTTGTGCGACTGGAATTGTGCATGGGTTGCAGAAGCGTATCTTCCCTGAACACAGAGAAGTGCACTGCTGTGTCAGATCCCTCTGCAGGTTCTGTTTGTGGACAGGTGTGTGTTCATCGTGTCTACGGAGATTATAAACCCACTTCAGACATGTTCTCTCCTGTGATCGAGCATCAGTCGACTACAGGCTGTATAAAATCCATGTAGGAATTGGACAGAGCTGCAGTGCCTGTGTGTCGGAGCTTTGTTGAGACAGTCAGCTGCTGGGATGATTATGCAACACAGAAGTCGGTTGGTATTTAAAGGAAATCCAGTAGCATGTGGGCGTGTGTGCGTGGGAGGCAAATCACAGCCGCTCCCTCCGTGGAAGCCTCTGAAGACGAGCTCTGTCATGTTTGTTTATCCAAAAAAAAATGATAAAGAAACAAAACGTAAAGAGGCAGATTTATCTGGTTTGTGGCTGCGCAGGTCGCACACAGCAGAGCAGACTGTCTTTAAACCACTGGGCTGTTATTAATCTGCAGAGGTTACTGTCAAACACGCAGCTTCAGGCAGCTGCAGATCACATTCTGGAGCGCATGACATCACCTGAAGCATAAGTGCAGCGTGGACATCCCGACATCATAAGGTATCATCAGGCATCTCGCGTCACAAGACATACAGTATAGTTAAACACCAGGAGGAGAAAGTTTCGACACACAGCAGGCAGCATGTGATTATCTCTGGAGAACTTGTGTGGACAGTCGCTCATGCCTGTATAATATGTACTCTGTGTGTGTGTGTGAATAACAGCAGGTGAGGTTTGTCTTATTAAAGCTGAAATCACAGTTAGTGTGAAGGTCCAACTGGTGTCTGCTGTCCGTCTGAACAGTACACACCGACAAATGTGTGAATTTGTTGGCTCTTCTGATCTGAGACCTGAAGTAGAACAGCCTCATGACTACATGTGCGTCTGTTGTCCATGTCGTTGATTTAACACGTGTTTAAGCTCCACGGTAGAAAACAAGTGTGATTGTTTTGCCTCAGCGCTGCTTTGTCTCGCTCTTGGCCTCGTTTAGCCCCATTCGGCCTCGTCTGGTTTAACCTCGCTTGGCTCTGCAGCGTGTCGCCATCTGTTAGCAGTTAGCTCAGTGTAAAGCTAATGCAGACTTCACACACTGCATGTTGACCAAGCACATTCCACTGTCCTGTGTGTGTGTGTGTGTGTGTGTGTGTGTACCTGTGAAGTGTGTTTTAACAGCTGTCTCGTCCTCTATAGAAGTATATTGATGACAAAAGATCTGAGAGAGCACAAAAGAAATCCATCCCAGTCTGCAAGTCAACATTTGAGCGTGCAGTCACAATCTGGTGACCGCCGGTTTCTCAGCCTGCGCTCTCGATTATCTCCAGCTGCTTTGGCAGCTTTCTGAACACTCGCTATCGTGAAAGATTTCCTTATTATCTGCAACGAGACATTTCCACATCCAGACGTTAGTCACGTCTTCAAGTCAGCAGCGTATCGCTCCTCTGTGACCCGTATGACCAATCAGGACAACTCATGAGTTGCACATTTTATGTCTGGATCTGCACTGTATCCTGATTTAACACAACGCTGACACAGTCACTATGATATTTGTCTAGCAACTACTTTTTAATTAATTTAACTTTCAAAGTTACCGTAGCTGGTACTGGCAGCTGGTACCGAGCTGCTCCAAAACTTTTGACCTTGTTGTTTGGTGTCAAGTCGCAAATGACACTTTGAAATCCGTCCAGGATGTCTAGACTGAGAGGCATCTGTAGAAATCTGATTGAATTTAACTCCAAATGTGGTTTGGATTCAGATTCTGATGAATCTGAGAAAATTGTTTTGGTCTGGTGTTTTAACATGCAACGATACAGACACCAGATTCTGTTCTGTGTCTACGTTTGGTGGTTAAAAACGGCCACGGTTCTTACTTTTATTTTGAAAGCAGAAGAAAGGGTCCAACAGGATGACCCTTCACCTCCAGGTCAAACTGAACAGGTGATGATCTGCAGTCAGGAGGTTCAGAGTGTGTTGATCACTGCTGGTGTCAGAGTCCCAGGTGCTGCTCGGATCATCTTTTACGATCTGGTCCGTTTCTGTGAATCTGTACCTGAGCTTCCTGTCAGGTCGACTTGCAGACGTGGCGTCTTTGTTTCTGCAGCCCGACAGCTGAGATTCAAAGAAAGGATTCAACTACTGACTTCAAAGAGGAGTGTGAGTTAGACACACACACACACACACACACACACACACACACACACACACACACACACACACACACACACACACACACACACACACACACGTGCTGTTAAACTTGTTGACAAGCTGTCAACATGTAGAAACACTTAATTGTTTTCTCCCCTTCAGCCCCTAATAACTCCCACTGTGCGGATGTGTGTGTGTGTCTGTGTGTGTGTGTGTGTGCGTGTGTGTGTGTGTGTGTGTGTGTCAGAACCGGTCTGATGGGTCTGTGTGTGGGTTTTGTGGTTGGTTGCCACGGTGATACCCATGTTCTCATCTTTCTGTGATCTGGGAAGTGGAAAACTGCTGCGTGTTTGAAGATTGTTTACCAGGACAGACAGACTGCCAGCTGGGAGCCCGGTGCCTTGCTCGAAGGCACCTCAGTGGATCTACACACCTGGGGAGCGTATTTCACCAGTCTAGTTTATCAGTGTGTGTGACTTGTACACACTGATGGAGTCCTCGTTCTGTGGCTGTCAGAGGACTTTGTATTGATTGTCAGTTGTGGCCGTGATTGTCGTCTGTTTGTCCCGCCGGTCAGACGTGTGAGTCTCTGAGCTCCAGCAGTGACGATATTTAGATTTTTAACACGTTTATGTGCAGAAGAATCGTGTTTTTAGTTGTTTGCAGAGCCACTAAATCTTTGTCATATGACAAAGAGAAACATATGTTTCTTTTGTTGTTGGTGACTTCAGACTGCCGTGATAACTCAAATTATACACAATGAAGTGGAGAAAGAATGACATACTTGCTCTTATTGATCTCGATTGATCTCAATTACATAATTAAACAGACATGGATTTAATTGTCAGATGGGCATTAATGATGTCAACATTGCAGAACAATAGAAAGTTTCACGCGAGGTTTCATAGTTTGACAGTAAGAAGAGACGCAGAGTCCCACGCTTCCTGGAAAACCTTGAAAATCTGTTGACCAGTTTTAATCTCAAGATTAAACAACAGATTAAAAAAAACAAACATTTGGGGCACGACGGCCCAAAGCAGGCAGCTTCCTCCTTTGTGCTGACACTTGGGAACAGTGACGGGGGGACGTTACTGAGGATCTGAGTGTTGGTGAAGAAATGAGTTTGTGATATGAAACAGGGTGGGACCGTTTCAATGAAGAGGAAGAACTTTTAAAATCAGTTCTAGTTGAAACGGGAAGTTTTACACAACAGTGAAGGTTGCGTAAAACAGGAGTTATGTGATTTCTCATTTCATCTTTCGTTGAAAATCCTGGCAGCAACATTTTGATTATTCTGCAGTACAGAGTTTTTGCAATAGCAGCTTTCAGTCGGCCAGCGTATAAAACGTAACGGCAGTCATGTCCGATATTTTGCATCTACATTTGGAACTGATCTGGAAATGGAAAGTCTTTTTGTTGCTGGTACAACAGTGGGTAGTGGCAGTTAATGTTCTGTATCTATTGTTTGATCAGTTTTTCCAAGAATCAAATTTTACGACCCCCCTGCCGAGCCGCTGAGTCATCGATTGTCTGATATAGATCAACACCCGATCGATCGGCGTGTTCCCTAAATAGAAGCTGCGAGGCGTCAGTCTGTCTCTGCTTTCACTGGCTGATGTGAGCTCTTTCCTCTTCAGTGTGTGTTTGTGTGTCAAGTTCACATCAAATCAAATCACAAGACTTTATTATATTATATTTCAGTAAAATGATCTGAACTGCCTGATAACAGCCGTCACTTCACCGGGTCTGTTTCTAAATCGTCGTCTTTTCTTCTTCCGTTCTGCACAAGTTGTCTTAATGATCCGACTTCTGTTTAACACATAATATACAGACTTCTGCTTTCCCAGATCATTGTGACTGTACGTGTGCTGACTGGATGTTGTGTGTAACACCCAGAAACAGCTCAGTAATGTCTGCGGATGACTGCGGGCATCGCTGCTCATGTTCAGAAGCGATGATAAAAACAGCATCAGACCTAAAAGTTGGCATAAATCTTGTCACCATCAGCTGATTTTGAAAGCAGGTTCCTCTTGTCTCTTCTCTGGTGATTCCACATGACCGGTCTCCTCGGCAACGCGGGAACAGTTGACGTCTTTGGCATCATGAGGCTTTCGAAGCACACACGCAAACACAGACACACACACACACAAACACAGACACACAAATCACAAGACGTCTCACTGAGAGCTGACTCGATCTCACGGAGGTTTCTAGAGGTCGACTCTCTGCACGAGTTTGTTTTTGGATTTCAGAGGTGAGGAGACGTTTTGCTCCGTCTGACTGGTCAACTGGTCAGTTAATCAATAACCGGATCAATATCAAGAGGGTGTGGGTGGGTGAGCGAGCTTGGGGCTGTTGCTGTTTTAGACTTGACTTGTTGTCATGGTGATGGGCCACAAGTCTGGTTCTGATCCAAGATGGAAGTGGTATCAAGGGCGGTGTTTTAACCAGGAAAATTTTCCAGTTAGCAGGAACCTTTTCAGAGCAACATTTCCACCACAGGGACCTGAGTTGAAGTTGAGCTCCTGGAACATTATTTTACCACCCGAAACAAGTTCCTTTTTGGGGGGAAGTACTTTCCAGAAGTATAGTTACTGTAGGGGTGAGCTGTCTCAAAATAATATTTGACCAGACTGTGATTTTCTCCGTTCACACCACTAAATCACACTAATTAGAGCCACCTGATGTTGTGTTGTTTACATTACACCATGTATTGAAGTTTGGAAATATAAGTAAGAACAGAATAAACAATTTAAGAGTAGATCCTGATTATTTTTGATCCATTAACATGAAATTGCAGTCAGTCGCTTTTTCATAAGTTAGATATTTGGTAAATATAGTTTTATATTGCAACATTTTTAGGCTGTATTGCAGTATAACAATATATATCTCTATTTTTAAGTCTCTAAAGCACCTTATAAACGCTGAACAAAAATCTCAATATCATCGTGACTGTGCTGCTTTTACAAAACATATTAACAGAGTGAGATTTGATGAGTGTTGTGAATATATTGAGCAGGTAAAGACATAAAGAACAGTCTGAGAAATACAGATTATAACATCATGTTACAGTAGTTCAGTCATATCGTTAGTTTCTTTGAGGGAAACTTCTGGGTGCTTTGGGTTGAAATGCAGCTGTAGTTTTAAGAGACGTTACTGGGCACAAATTAAACATTTCTTAAAGCTGAACCGATGAAGTTTGAGTCCAGCTGGATGTTTGTAAGATCACGATGTTTGACAGAAGCTCGTCTACCTGATGGTCACATTTAGAGCGTCAAGGAGCAGATTCAGAGAAACAGAAATCCTTTGTGGAAATAATCTGAGAGCAGAGAAATCAACACACACACACACACACACACACACACACACACACACACACACACACACACACACACACACACACACACACACACACACACACACACTTCTCTGAAAGGGCCACATTATGAGCTGTGAGGAGGAGAGCGAAGCTGGAAAATCTGGGTTTAGCAGGAGGGTGAACAGTTCTCTCTCTGTCTCTCTGGCGTTGTGTCTTTGGAAAATGGAGGGAAATTATAAATGACTGGAGCAGCTTTTTATTTTCCTCTTCCTCTTTTTCCACATACAGGAGTTTATGACTGATTTTAGTGGAGTCATTCATACTTTGTAACAGCAGCAGGTAACGGAGTCGGCTTTACAGACTCAACGTATGGAAACAATAATAAATGACACACGACGAGGCCGACAAGTGAGAAAAAGTCAAACGTACATGAAACCGTCAATTTTCCGCTTTATATTTAGTGCTGAACTCAACACTGTGAAACCAGGATGTCTTTATACACTTTGTGGCCAAAGGTGTGTGTTAGTTCAATAAACATATATCCCATACTATTCTTATATTCATGCTTTCATCACATACAGTTATATTTAAGACAAATCTGCGCTGCTGCTTACTCGCCAAGAAAGTCCATGGTACCTGTAGGCAGACGGACTCTCTGAGATGATGATAGGTCGTTAATTTGATGGATACACATGAGAGTCTTGAATTTCCTCCGGGATCAATAAAGTATCTATCTATCTATCTATCTATCTATCTATCTATCTATCTATCTATCTATCTATCTATCTATCTATCTATCTATCTATCTATCTATCTATCTATCTATCTATCTATCTATATCAAGGCAAGTTTGTTGTTACTGTAAAATATCCTGCCTTTATTATAAAGTGTTCTACATGTGAGGATTCCTTGCAAAAACATATGAATATCAACAGATGGATCGATATCTGAATCTTTTTTTTACACCTTAACATCGATATTGGCTCCAAAGATCATCAGCTGTAGTTTCAACATGACAGTTCACTCGTCAGGTTGGCCGACAAAAGGTTTTGTTATCTGTGTCGGAAAAAAATCTCTGCAGTCGGCCTCCAAAATCTGCTGGAAACATTTCTGAGAAAAAAAGAAACAAGAAAACATAAAATGGTACAAACAAGGTTATAAAAAAACAACACACCATAAATAAAACCATTCAACTGATTACATAATAAAATCAACAAAATAACAGTAAGATGAGGAATAGAAGCCAGACAGCAACAGATTTACCATTTTAAAAAAAACCTTCATGTAAAAGAAAGTTTTGAGATAAGATAAAAATGGTCTTTTGTGTCTTTTGTTCAGAAAGCCGACACTTAAAAACAGAGCTGTGTTTGTTTAATGCTCATAGTTTCAGAATGAGTTGTTCACCAGTCACATATAGATGTTGTGTTCATCTCTCAACGTGACTTCAACCACGTCGTGTTGTTTACATGACACACTTCACCACCAGAAACGCGTATCTGCACACAAGAAAAGCTTGATGATGATGATGACCAAATGTTTCACTTCTCTTTTGGTTCTGTGCTGATGAACTCCAACAGATAATTTATTCCGCTCAGTCATCGGGACATTTAAAGCCGAGCAAAACAAAATGTGAGAATCAAAAACAAACCGACTCCCACACCGATTCTGTCTGATCTTGTCAGGTTGCATTTTTCTCTGAAGTCACCTGCAGTCAACTCTGCGCTCCATTAGACATGTCTGAACACCGACGCAACGAACGCCTAGAGTGTTAAGCACCTGGCCACAACGCACACACACACACACACACACACACACACACACACACACACACACTCTATTACAGGTCATAATTAACGTGTTGCTATGTGAATCTTTGCGGCACTGAACTGGGCTCGGTCTTGATACTGTTTTTATAATGATGTCTTCAATAAAAAGGCTGTAAATATTTATTCACTCTGAGTAAAAAGTCACACGGAGGCAGTAAAAAAACAAACAAGACAGCAGAAACGTGAAAAACTCAAAATACTTCGTCTTACAAAACTTAGGGAACAACTTGTGTCTGTCATTGTTCGTCTACATATTGGTGTGTTGCGGTTGTAGTTTATTGATTGATCACAGTGCTGGGAACATGGTGACACCATCCTGAGTTATTCTGGAATAGAAAATGAAAGCTGAAATTACAACTCATACTGTTGGTTGTAAACATCCCTCACAGTTTTCAGACTCGCAGCTTTGATTATTAATATCACCAGCGTTTCATCTGTGCTTACTGTCAGTTTGACCTGCAGTTAAAGCGTCACGTTGCCATAATATATAAGTGACTGCACAACAAGTTTACAGGCACTAATGATGCAGGAAAACGCGTAAATCAGAGAATTGCCAACACTCCCGTAGCGTTATTGTATCAGTACACGGTCAACACATGCAAATCTTTTATTATAAACCATCAGGTAGTAAAGTAATAAAACTAACCGCTTGTTTAGTTCACTAGATTGCACTGAGGTTCTTTCTAGTGAGGTGATCAGAGGTCACAGTCAGCAGATTTTAGTTTCGTCTGCGACAGCGTCGGTTAATCCACCTCTGATATCCCCATTTTCCTTCTAGATAAAAGATTTAAGTGAGAAGATCAGACTGAAAAATGTATCTCTGTAGATGAAACAGATGTTGATGCAGATGTTTTCCTGTGGGGACTAAATTTGCAGCTTTAAATAGCAAAAGCATGTTGTATTGTGAGTTAGGTATTGTGATGATACTGTATCATGGGGCCTGAGAAGATTCCCACAGCTCATATTTATTCTATTTTTTCCTCTGGTTTGGTCCAAAAATTCATTCATTTGAAAAATATGTTCAGCAGCTACATTTCACTTTCTTCACCGGCTGGACTCTGAATTATGTGTCTGTTGTTTTGTCCCTGGCAGGTTAATATGTGGTGGGTTTATCAATGTCATAATAATCATAATAATATTTATTGGAGCATCTTTGAGAACGGTTTGTTAATTTGGGGTTTTAGATATCACACAGCCATGATATAAACATGAATGAAATAATGCCATGTATATGATTAAATACGCAGAAGAAAACGTGGACTGACTTGTAAATCAGACAGGATTTAACACCAAACATCTGTCGACAGACTTTTGAAACCTCGACTTTAGCTGCATCAGGATAATGTTGCTGCTGCGGTTCACAGTTCTAGACTTTAATGTTCCCTGAGCTCAGAGCTTCGACAGGGAGGGACAGGCAAATAAAGCAAGCATACCTTCGCCACACCTTCAGCGATTAGCCAGCGCCTCATACCTGTGTGTGTGTGTGTGTGTGTGTGTGTGCGCGCCTGCCCTTGCCACGTGTCTGCTCATATATGCCGATAATTAATGTTTTGTTTCTGAGCAGTGGCAGGAGGGATGTAGAGGACAGATGGAGGACGAGGAGGGAAAGATGGATTAGAAAAAGGAATGAGAGAAGGAAGAGAGGCTGCACGAGGCTGTGAACGAAGGAAGAGAAAGAAGTAAAGCAGCTGCTTCAGTATGTAGAGGAAGAGGGAGGGATGGAAGGAGCGTGAGGGCTTTGAATAAGCGTTAAGTGTGCACAGTCCAGGTTTGACTCTGACATCACTTCCTGTTAGCACACACACCTGATCTTTCACTGTGTTTGCTCTCTTTTTTTATTTTATGTAACTCGGCAGTGACTCAGCGCGTTGCTGTGCGTGCGTGCGTGCGTGCGTGCTTGCGTGCGTGCGTGCGTGCGTGCGTGTGTGTGTGTGTGTGTGTGTGTGTGTGTGCCTGTTTCCTCTCAGATTTAGATATTCAAACGACATGAAATGAGTCAGTGTGAACTCTCACATTCAGACTCTTCAGTGTAAATCAGCTGTGTCACTTTGTTCCTGCACAGAGTCGAGCCGAGTGATTGTGTGTTCGGACTCAGTCACGGTTAATCTGGCAGATATATTTCTGTTCATCGTGCATTCTTTGAGGTGTCAAGTCAGAAAAACAAAAAAAAACGCTTGTTACAGTTTCGCAGAACCTGTGTTGACATTATGAAAGTCCGATCAATAGTCCCAGTCACAGAGGTTTTCAGGTCACTTTGAGTCAGAACAGAGAAAAACTGCAAATCCTGATATTTTTTGTTGCTTGAAATGAGACTTGAGCAATTATTCAGTTATCAAAAGAAGTTGCCGATCTATTCTGATTGATTAATAGTTTCATCTGT
>JARJLU010012693.1:0-17455 GCA_030272975.1 Sparidentex hasta | reverse complement strand
CTAAACCTTGTATTGTAATGTTTCCTACTGACAGCACTCTCTCACCTCGATCAACAGGGATAAAGAGTAAAAACCACCGACGTTCTACGTCAAGCAGTCATTCGTTTAAGGATTGGTTATGTCTCATGGGGCGATTCACCTTGTCTTTGAGACTCTCCTTTCTCCACTGTCTCTGGGTAAGAAGAGGAAGTGAATGTCTGTACAGACAGTGCTGCTGGATGCTGTCTTACTCTTTGTCTTCTCTGTATCCATATTGGTTTTAGATTAATAAGGGAGTAAGTCCCCCTTTTCAAGTGTTGATTCACTCATCTGTGAGCTCCTTCTCTTGTTGCTGTGGTGTTCGTAGTGTTCAAAGTCATGTTGGAACCAGCCGTTGAAATCGTGTCTGTGTTTTTGTTGTGTTCAGGCACATTCCCCGAGTGGCCAGATTTTGATCTATAAAATATTAGTGGAATAACTAATAGGAGACAACTCAAAGGAGAACATCGGCCATATCCCTGTTGATGGAGGTCAGAGAGTGCTGTCAGTAGGAAAACTACAGTGAATGTCTGGCAGAGTATTCAGCAGGTATCAGTGTGGCATTTAGAGCCAACCTATGCTGGCTGACACAGGTTGACTCGAGCCTTTCTGATACCTGCTAAATATTGTGCCAGACATTCACTGTATGTTTCCTACTGACAGCACTCTCTGACCTCCATCAACAGGGATGATGTGTCAAAACGGCCGATGTTCTCCTTCAAACAATAACTCATTGAGTGGCAAGTTGTGCCTTATCGGGGAAATTATCTTGTCTTTTAGACAGACTTTATCCTCCCGTTACTGGGGAGGGAATGGAGGGGAAGTTGGGGGCTGGGTGGGAGTTGAGGGCTCTTGAATCCCTCAACCCCAAAAGGAACCTCTCATCTTCGTTTCTGCACGATACCTTTGGTGGGCGGAAGCAACTTGCCCAGTCACTTTTAAAGTTTTCCAGCCCACCCCATAAGGATGAATGGGAGTAGAAATGTGGTAATTTGAGGGGATTGTAAGACTGTTTGATGTTTTTTTTGGGATGGAATAACTGTGGATAGGAAGGTCTTAAAGACCTGAAACCCGTTAAACACTATGGGCTTTCCATTCTTGCAAGTCCCAAGTGGGACGGACCTTGCGTTCAAAAGTTACGCCCATTTCGAAGGTGGAAAGTGTCGTATCTTGTCCAGTTTATTCTAGCGACCAAAAATCCTAAGAAGGCTCATAATTATTTAATCAAATTTATTACTATTGTTTTAGTAATCCAAGTGTAATAAGAAGTGTAAAATTGACAATTAATTATAACCTTGCCTTATTACATGACATTGATAGATAAACAACAACTAACCCTAACCCCTAACGGTCTGATCAGGTGTGGCAGGCCTCATGCCTGCCACACCTGATCAGACCGTGCCTTTCCGCCGCCTCACTTGCAGCCGCTGTGGAGGATGATCCCAGTCCTCCAACAGCGGTTGAGGACCTGCTGCTAGTGGATCCGGCTGGTGAGCAGCGGGGTGCTCCAACTGCTGCTTCCCCAGGAAGGCAGCCAGAGACCCTGGTTGCGACTTTTTTTGCTGGGTCCGGCAGTGAGGAGGAGGCCAGACCCAGCCAAGTTGTTCCAGGTGCGGACAGTGAACCTGAGGAGTGGGAGACGCCACCAGAGGGGGATTCGGACTCGTACCAGTCACACCGCGGAAGACTCAGTCCCCAACGCTGGTTCGAGTCCTGATCTCCCTCTCTCCCGTGACACTGACCGCCAAGAAGATGGCTGCTCTCATTTAAACTGTTGCAAGTGATAGCAGCAGTAAGGAGGACTTTAACCCCTTCCGACCGAGGGAGTGAGGTATTTGTGTTCATGTGTGTTCGTGTTGTGGTTCCTGTAATGTATAGTCCATAGTCTGTATTTCATTGTTTGTTCGGTTTTAAAATGTTTGTAAATAAGATTGTATTTATTCTTGCATCATGTTCTTTTGTGAATGTGTTGTTTTGTTCAGAGTGAAAACACACAAATCTGCTGTCACAATATGCAACGGATAACAAACTGAGCCATCATTTAAAATCCTGGATTTTATGTTCTTGTGTTTTGGTGTATTTCACTCTGAGAGTCTCTTTTAAACAGTTTAAAGATGTCATCATCACACAGTCAGGTTGTGTCCTCATTTTATTGGATTTTCAAATGTCCATAACTCTGGGTAGGAAGCTCGTAGAGACTCCATTCCAAGTGCGTTGGAAAGCCTTGGAAAGACGGAAAATTTGCACCCAAGACCCCATACCCTGACATCCATTAGCGTTAGTATTAGCTTAGCATTAGCTTAGCATTAGGATTAACTTAGCATTAGATTAGCATTAGATTAGCATTATCTTAGCATTAGCATTAGCTTAGCATTGGCAATGCCATGTTCTCTTACCCCAACTTACCCAGTTCTACAAATAATAATTTCAGTTGCTCAGATTGATTTAGCTTTGACTTTATTTATGTTTTCAATTACAAAAACTTATTTACAAAGATTTTAATAAAAAACGATTACAGGGGAATACTGAGTCTATCAGCAAGTGTTTTGGAGCTGAATCAAGGTTGACCGTGATCAACTTTTTTGGACTCCGACATATGTCAGTACCATGCAGATCCAAGCACTTTTGGGCCAAAGTGTGTGGAAATGCTATGTAGTGTGTGTGGCCTCCAAGTACCTATTGTGCTGAAGGCAACCATGTCCTTTTTTAACCTCCTAAACCCAACCCTTCTGGAGTTATAAGCGTTCAAAAGTGGTCAAAAAAAGCTGAAAATTCAAGTGTCAGGGCCAAAACCCTTCTTCCTGGACATGTTTGGGAGCATGTTTCAGGCCATTGGAAGTCTGTAGATACCTATAAAAAAAGTTGAAACAAGATAGCTATGAATTGTTTTTAACATTTGTAACCTCACCATGAATTGTTTTTAAACTTTGTAAGCTGACCATTAATTGTGTAGATCGTGTTTAACCTGACCATGAATTGGTTTTAAACTTTGTAAGCTGACCATTAATTGTAGTGTTTTTAACCTATGAATTGTTTTTAAACTTTGTAAGCTGGCCATTAATTGTAGTATTTTTAACCTATGAATTGTTTTTAAACTTTGTAAGCTGACCATTAATTGTAGTATTTTTAACCTATGAATTGTTTTTAAACTTTGTAAGCTGGCCATTAATTGTTTGTAGCGTTTTTAAACCTGACCCTGAATTGTTTTTAAACTTTGTAAGCTGATCATTAATTGTTTATAGCGTGTTTAACCTGACCATGAATTGTTTTTAAACTTTGTAAGCTGACCATTAATTGTTTGTAGTGTTTTTAACCTGACCATGAATTTTTAATAAGATATAGACAGAAACATGAATTGTGCATTTGAACATCGTTTATTGTCCAAAAACAGGACATATGAACACAACACAAAAGAAAAATGGAAAATTCAAATAACTTTGGAAAAAAAACCCACCAAAAAAAACATAATTAATCCTCCTATTCGTCGCTTTCATAGTGGTGGAGGGGGAGGAATTGGGCCATGATCTCCTCATCAGTCTCGGAGGCAGGTCCCGGGGACAGGGACAGGGAGGTGCGTCAGTCATCATCTCCGACTTCCGACTCCGGAGGTCGTCTTCCTCCTCCACCGTGAGGCGACCACGTCATGACCGTGGTGGGATGGGTGGCAAGGGTGGCAGAGATGCAGCCCCGGCTGTCGCTCCCTCCTCTGGTGGTGGTGTATTACCAGCTTTCGCAGCTTCACCATGTGCGGCGGTGTCGCCCGCCACATTTCAATGCTGCGGACGGCGTCCACCATCACCAGGAGGGAGGGGCTTTTTGAAAGGCTGACTCTATTACAGAGATAACAATAATTTATGTCAACAGAGCCAAACAATTAGATGATGTAGTCAACAATTAATTAATTAATTAAACAGTTATGGATGAAAACAACAATTGTTAATAGTACACATAGAAATGTAGAGTGTAACTTACCATTTCGATTGTCTTCAAAGAACTTGATGAAAGGTTGAAGATACATGTAGAAATACAAAAAGTGATGTGAGCATCAATTAAATACAATTGATAAACAGTAGCAATTTACATAAAAAATTATTTACTATCAATAACACATTGAATGTTACATTGATACATCTACATTTCGGAAGAAAAAGTATTACTTGTGCAGTTCAGTGTGCTGTGACTTACTTCGTCGCAAGTCTGCAACAGAATCAGCTCCATCTGCTGGGCATCTCCCTTTATAGCCAATTGGCCGCTCCCCCTCAGAAGTTCCGTATGTGGTATGTATGATTTTTTAGAGTTAGGGCTTTAGGGTTAACATCTAGGTCAGTACCAAACAGGTGGCCAACAAAATGGCAAGTGGGTTATGTTTTGGGGAGGGGTTAGGAATAGAGATAAAAGTATGATAAGTCAGTGGACAAAATCTTCACTCATCCCTGAAGGAGATAGAGACATGGTATCTTGACCTACCCCCCATTTAGGGTTGCTTTAGATGGGGTTAGAGGTAGATGGGGATAGTTAGATGTGGGTATAGTTAGATTTAGTGGGTTCTACATTGTTCTAGTTAGTTATGTTCCTCCACATGGACTCTGCCTTGACAGGGTGTGGAGGCTTGAGTGCATCGGTAATGCTAGGTTACGTCCAGCTGCCTAGCATCACGGATGTCAGACTTAAGAGTCCAACAGATGTGTGACAAATGGCTTACTTGCCTTGCACTTGACCTGTATCGACATTGTACTTACATCCCGGCTATGCCATGTTTACTGACCTCAACCAGACGGGGAATGTGCCTGAACCCAACTTCTCACACTTTGGCAAATGTCACCCAAAAGTTGGAAATTTTCTCCTTTTTTTTTCTTCCGATATCTATAGACTCCAAATGGCCTGAAATATGCTCCTCGACACTTTCTGGGAGATGATTTTGGGCTGTGACACTTGTGAAATTTCAGCCCCCTGTCATTTCTTGCGGGAAACACATTTGTTTATAACTCCGGAACAGTGCCTTGCCTCTGTCTCACCACACAAACTATGTTGTTGTTGCTTAACATAAAGACTCTGAGTAATTTTCCATTTCCCCTAACCCGAACAAGTCCCAGGGGTTCAAGGTTCACCTCAAAATGCTAAGGTATTCCTGGTTTTGGTGTCATTCTTGTCTCTCAGCACTGACACACCTGTCTCGGAGAAGCTGGGGCAGGATCCAGGGCTATGAGAGCACTCTTCCCTTTCCACAAAGGGATGTTTGGTTGACTCCACAGGCAAACAACACTTCCTTATCAGGTAAAATAGTCCTGGTTGCAAGGAAAAGATCCACGTGTCTTTCCTCTCCATCCATTACAACAGTGATCTTGTGTTGACCTTTTCTCTGTGTTTTGAACAATTCTGGAAAAGACGGGCATGCAGGGGAAGGTCGAGCCGCAGCAGGCCAGAAACAGCTGGTACAACTTGAAAAAAAAAAGTGTTCATGTGTTCGTGCCTGAGTGATAATGCCTCTGAAGAATGAAAGAATGTCAACTTTTGTTCTTTAAAAAATAAAACTTGAGTTAAGTCATATTTTTTTGTAGGCTATTATTGTTATGATTTTGTTCTCTCTCTCTTTTTGTGTTATGGTTCTTGTATTCTGTGTTTTATGTCTCTGTCTGATGTTTTGATTTATTTCCTTGTGTCTTAAGTGTTCACCTCTGTGCTCTTTCCATTATGTTCCCTCCTCTGTATTTTCCCTGTCCTCCACCCTTGTCTGTCACCCCCTTTCTGTCAGCACTGTTCCCTTCATGCCTTCTTCCTCTCATTAACTCACCTGTCTTCCTCCCTCTCTCACCTCACCTGTTCCTTGTCTCATCATTAGTGTCTGTATTTAGTTTCTGCTTACCCAGTTCTCTTTGTCGGTTCATTGTTTTCTTCTACTAAAGGCCTGTACTGAGAAGGGGGCTCAACATAGCCAGGCTTTGTGCTCATGATGCAGCTCAACAAAGCCCAAAGTCCCCAATCAGAATTAAACTGTAATGCATCGGTGGTTATCAGCTTAATTCGTCAAGTCCAGTTCGCTGATTTGTGCTCTGCGCACGTTCACATAAAAGGGGGCATTTAACATCACATTATTCTACTTCCATGCTAAAATGGATCGATCTCCGACCACATATTTCACACAAGACGAGCAGCTTCTCATTATGCAAGGCTATGAGGAATTCAAGGAAACCATCACTGCGAAAAGTAACACTGTCACTGCTAATAGAGCGAGGGAGGGCTGCTGGCAGAAAATTGCTGACCGTGTAAATGCGCAAGTTAACAATGATTAATATTATGATCACTATTATATTAAGCCCTTAGTGTTTTAATTTCTGAAAGCTCAACCTCATTTTTGAATGATGTCTATATTGTTTTCACATTTTACTGATCTCAGTTATAGAATGTGCATGTGCGTTTTATTGAAAGCAAGGCTGAGTATGCGTAGGCTATAAATGTTCAGTGTTTTTTTTTTGTATTACTGTGTCAAGATGAACAAGCACATGTAGCTACTGTCCCTGTACAATGACAATAAACACCTTTTCAACAGTGAAAACAACTAAAGCCTGTAATATTTGTGTTTGGGCGTACACTGCCCTACAATGGGTGAAACATTTGATCAGGTCATCAGTTTATTCATGGCCACATCAAAGAAATAATTAACTTTACTCATTATCTATCACAAATAAATACTAGCTTGGCCTAATTAATATTTCATATTGCATTTTATTAAGATGTGGAAGCAGCAGTCGGACATGGCAGCAAGTCAGAGCCAAATACAAAACATCATTCAAAGTGGTATGTAGCCAAGCTGCCCCATCATTTTGTCAGTGTGTGGATAATATACTGTATCCTATTTTATTTTAATATCATCACATAAGCCAACAGGAAGAAGAATGAAAAGAAGAAGAGTGGAGGGGGGGCCAGCTCCCCCAGAATTCACAGTACCTGAGGAGCTGGCCCTCTCCAGCAATGGGTAATCCAATAATCGAGGGCATCAAAGGGGGGCTCAGGTTGGACCCGAGTGCTGGCGGCTCACAGGATAACCTTTTTGTCCATGGTATGTAACGTGTAAAGTACTTAACATTTGCTTTTGGCATCAGGCAGGAAAATCCACTGTGTAATTTCAGTTGTAGGAGACACCATGATGCTGTTGCCGCCAGGGCAATTTCCCTGCACCACCCCAGAGGTAACTATCACAGCAGTGTGTCAGGTATTTGCATTTACTGTGATCAGTCCATATCATGCTGAACTCTGAAGTCATTCTTCAGGTTGAAACTGACGACCAGGAGACTGTCTCTGTGCTGTCCAAGAGGCACGAAGTAGGAGTGCATTTTTAAATACTCATCTTAAGTAGGCCTACACGTAATGACGTGACTAAACTTGGTGGATATCTTTCACAGGAAGATGATCTACACCCTCTGCCCACAGCCTCTACCTATGCGTCTTACTTAGGGAGGGAAAGAACTGTAAGGGCTGTATGAAAAGTTAAACAATATATGACTAAGATAAAGGTGTTTGTAAAAAGTAAAACTGCTTGATTAAACATGCCAGTGTCCTTTCAACCAAAACAATCCATACAGACCACAAACACACTCTATGCTGTGTATAAAAGGAATTTGGAGCTGGACAATATCAAAAAGGAACTGGAAATAAAAAAATAAAAAATGAAACTGGAAGTTGAACTCTTGGAGTTTAAAAAAAAGGTATTCTAGTAAATGGTACCTTTTTTTAAAATGGTTTGATAGCATGACATTATGTACTAATGCCTTGTTCTGTCTTTTTCTTCCCAATAAATGCAGACATTGCAATGAAAAAATGAATACACATTTAGTGAATGACTCTTTATTTTTCACACCATCACTGGCGGGTGAAATATTGGGCAGTCACCGGATCAATTCTATCAGCTGCTGCTACCGATGGCACATGAGTGGTTTGTTCTTTCCTCATCATTGCAATGTTGTGCAGCACCACACATGCAGTGATGATTCCACAAGAATGCTCAGGACGTACCATCATGCCACGCAGGCAGTTGAACCTGCACTTAATGACCCCAAATGTCATTTCTATCCCGACCCTGCACTTACCCAGAGCCGCATTAAAGCGACTCTGCGGTGGTGTGTCAGGGTCAGGATAGGGGTCATTAAGTGTTGGGCACAGGCATACCCTCTGTTCCCCACAAACAGTCCATCAAAGAGGCCTAATGAAGAGAGAAATAAATATGTTGTCATTCTCAACAATCAAAGGAGTGAAAAAGAAGAAAAAAGGATTATTTACCATATAGCCTACCTTTTTGTAACTGGTGACCCAGTGCAGGCTCGCGCAAAATTCTGGAGTCATGTATGGACCCAGGCCATCTTGCCTCCACACTTGTGACCATCAATTGATGGTCACAAGTGTGTAGGCATTGTTGTTGTTAAGTTCCTGTTATGTTTGTTTGTTTGTTTGTTGTTGCTGTCAGTGGTATGATGATAGTCCTCAGTGTTATGATTAGCAGTTTGCATTTGTTGAGTAATTGTTGACACTTGCTGTTGTTTTGTGTTGTTCACATTTGTTGTTGTTGTTTTGTATTGTTCACATGTGTTGTTGTTGCTGTTTAGAATCATGGTTTTAATAAATGTTTTGAATATAAGCCGGGAGAAAATAATAAAGGTTTTCTTTTGTTTCTGTTGCTCTTCTGCTCCTCTCAATTAGATTGAAATAGAAAGGGTTACAAAAAAAGTGAAAAACACAAAGGCACTGTCTTTTCTACTAATTTATTTGAGAAACACAGGGTTTAGACAAACATTGCTACTGCAGGATAAGGGCATGTGTAAAAAATGGGGTAGGGTCACGTAATTTAACGTAACTGATAATGAACTGGTTGAAACATAGATGGTGTGTATATATAACGTTAGTTGTATCCCTTTATGGATTGAAAGATGCTAGCCAGCAAACTAAGCTAACTAAGAAAATAGTGGAAGGTGATGTAACGTTAGGCTTGTCATGATGCGTTGAAATATAATTTTTTCAAATACAGTTCTGATATCTTATGCATTAATGGGATGATTGATAAAGTAGGAAGTTACATTAGAATGACAGGATAACCTGGGCTTCATGTATTTTAGTGTGATGGAGGGGGTTCAGTGAACTACAAACAGGTGCGCTTGCCAGAAGGGAGCGTGAGTTTGGTGAGTGATGGTTTCAATTATTTTAATATTTTCTGGTATATCTAAGTTACCCAGGAGCTCTGTTGACATAGGCTTAGCTAATATTAGCTGCAGCTTGATGAATTGAGTCATTGAACACAGCGGGAGAGAACGCAACCTTAGCCAGCTAAAGCTCCGGTGAAAAATTATTAGCTAATGCTACCATTAACGTTAACCTAATATTAGCTAGATATTATTACTTAAGTTAAGTCAAGCTGCTAGCTTGAACAGCTAACGGTAAATCACAAAAAAGATGATTTTGAGGTGAGGGGACTGACAATATAACATTGCATTGGCTGTCAATCATGATGGCAGAATAGACAGTTTACAGCATGTCCACCATCTCTTGTGGGGTTGTGCATTCAGCCATTTGTAGTGCCCTTACCATATTGTGCCTCAAATACTGTAAATGTTAGACCCAGTGACAGGCTGGCATGAAATGGCTTGCATAATACTTAGTAATGAGGCCATAATATTTTTGACTGAGGTTGGCAAAAACTGCATCTCAAAATGCATCAGTTTTCATGCCTGGCTCCAACACCAGCGTTTACAGACACATATACCTTTAGAGATAGTCTATCTTTGTAGTTCCTAGATCTAGTTTCTAGTGAAAGTTTAGCATCATTATGAAATTCGTTAACGCTGTGCAGAATGTCCGTTTTAAAGAAAATTCAGATAATTGGTTACGGTCCAAATTCAGCCTAATTGGGCATGCACAATGTATTTTATTTACAAATGACAGTGAAATTTAGAAATGCACTATTAAAGCTATTTAAAAAATTAGTCTCTACAATTGGTTAAAGGAGAAATCTGGCGAGTTTTCACATACATCTCCATCTCTTGAGGTCACTGAGTACTGTCTACACAAAACAATTGTTTTCGCTTTGTTTTGTACCGACAGTACTCGGTGACCTCCAGAAACTGAGATATTTGTGAAAATTTCTGCTTTAAAGTCTGGTGATTTGTGCAGAAATTTTCAAAATCATTCTCTTAAACAAGATGTACGTTGTCAGTCTGGTTCACAGATGGGCAAGATGGGTGAGGTGCTGAAAAGGGACCTCAAATGGTGACGTACAGCACAAGTCGAGTCAGATTCCGATGACACATCTTGCGACATGTTTGATCAACCCAAAAAACGTAAACCGGTACGTTTGAAAATGTAACCGCATGTCACACAGCGGTGAGGGACGTCCTGTCTTGGGTTTTTGTCTTATGAATTTCATGTTTTATTTTGAAAAGTAACTCTCCACTAGTTTCACGTTTCAGGTCACTTGCCCTTCCTCTTGTGTCCCTGGTCTGACATCATCCCTGATCCTTGATTCTTTTCACCTGTGTTCTCCTCCCCCATGTGTATCAAGTCTTTGTCCTCCCCTGTCTGTGTCGCCAAAGTATTTTGTCGTCTGTTGTGTATTGAAGCCTTGTTCACAGTCTTGCCTTGATTCAGAGTTAAGTATTGCCAAGTTTTATTTTCTGTAATTGTCCTCTTTGGTTGAGTGAGTTTGATTTTTAGTTGAATTGTTTGATAGCCTTTTGTTTTCCTCCATGTGGAGCACTTTTTGTTGTACCTTTTGCATTATTCAGAGTAGAATTTTTTTATAGCCTGTGTGCTGACCTTTTTATAGCTAAGAATTTAAGATCAGTGTATGTTTTCCTCCTTCGGAAACATCCTCCTGTTTGCCCTGCCATAGTGTTTCATAGTGATTGGTTTATCATTCACACTGAAGAGTTGCAATTCAGCAAATAAAACCTGACATTACATCTGCCATTCTGCATCGGAGTCCTCTCTCCTTTGTCCAAGCCTGACACCGCCTTCATCAAATAATGTGCAGTGTTCCCCAGAGAAGTGTCAGAGTTTACAGTGGTGGATTGCAGCCTATTGGTGCTGACATGCATTAGGGCTGGACAATCAATCAAATTTTTATTGCAATTTCAATTTTGGTTTCTCACGATCATGAAAACACTAACTGAAGAAAAATGATTAATGTGCGGTTTGTATGCAAATTACTGGGTTGCGTAGTGACTGGGTGTTATTTTTTTATATTGCTATTTTTATTATTCATGTGACGGGTACAGTTCCCCCTCCCCGTTTCAGCCACACCTTGCAATCAGTGATTAGCACCAGGTGACACCTAATCATTCAGTCCCTTGTTCAAACATGGCTGCAAACGGCCAGCAGCAGGCTTGCCTCGCTCTGTCCTGACACCACATTGCTTTAGGGATGCTAATGGTTAACTAAGGTGTGTAGTTTTGTCCTGTCTGTCACATACATATTGGTTTTTTTTTGGTTTTTTTCTTTCTTTTATGAGGTACCTCCCTGGTGTCTGCAGGTGTGTTTGCAATAACAGGAGAGTTAAACCAAGGTAGTGGTTCCCTTCCCCCACGCAGTGCAGCACTGGTGAGAGGAGTGTGGTTGTTTGGTGTAACTGCAACTCCCAGGTATGCAGTTCCTTGATTTTATTTAAATGTTTGATTTTGGGTAATGGACTATAGCTGTGGAGATGTTGCATGTTATATGACCCCTTGAACAGGATTAATATATATGCTTTTCATACTAGGAACGGGAATATGACGGAGAACACCACATGACCTAATTGTGGTTCTGGCAAAGGAGGAGCTCTGGCTACCGCTGTTTTTGCCCATCCTTTGTTTTTACTGATCTTTTTTTGTATTTATAGGTTTGGTCACTTGGTTTTGTCTATCTTTTGACTATCAATTCTTGATATTTTGACTTGTTTTCTTTGTTTATTTAGTTTTGTTCACATTGCTCAATTTGGGTTTATTAACCAGAATTTAGTTTAAGAACTGTGTTTGAGAAGTCGGCTTGTTGTGACCAAATGTTTGTGAACCAGTGATATTTGTGTGGCGTTTTAGTGCCAGTGCAGGCGGGTTGTCATAGGTGTACAGGTGGGGGTCACTGGGTGGAGGGTTCCCCCTTCTTGGTCTATATGCATGCTAATTTTACTGTGTCCCTTTTATACATAGAAGTGAGTTTTACATACCTACTTCAAGTACATGAGTAACCTGTGTGTCTTCTGCTTTGCAGTGTGAGTGGCTTGTCCCTTCTGTGCCTGGTGGTGGTGGTGACCCCCTTCCCCTTCACTTACTCCCTCCTGTGGACATCTCTGACACCCTCTTTCCTCCACTGGTAACCCTTTTTAGCATTTAGGGGTTTTCTTTTAAGTATATTTTGTAATAAAGCAATTTACTTTTAAACTGATCTCCTCTTTCAATCCTTATTCATTTGAGCCACAAATTAATCTGCTGTCTAAATAAAAGTAGACAAGTGTTTGAACTGGAACTCCCATCTCTGTGCCTTTTCTCTGTATTAGAACTTGTGTGCCAAGTGGGCATTCTCCGGGTGAAATTCCCAGAGTGGTGTTGTCGCATTTGCTGTCAGGGGCCTACAGTTCCCCTTGCCACATTTACATATATCAGAATCAGAAAAGCTTTTATTGCCAAGTACGATTTTACACATACGAGGAATTTGTTGTGATGTTGGTGCATGCATCAAATAACTATTAAGTGAAAAAATAACAAATTAACAATATAAACTATTTAAAAAATAGAAAATATAACAAATTAACAAACTATTTTAAAAAGTAGAAAATATAACTATACAATATAAATATATATACACAATCTGTTTTTTGGGTAAAAGGAGCAGACCAGCTGGCAGTGAACAATTACAAGAAATGATGTGCAAATGAGAATGTGCAAATGAATAGGAAGTTCAAGCTGGGCGTTAATGTAATGCATAGAGTTATGGTGCTGTCAGTGTGACAGTAGAGTCAGTGGTAGAGGTGGAGTGTGAGGAGTGTCAGGGGGGATTCAGGCCTTGTTGATAAGGCTGACAGCAGACGGGAAGAAACTGTTCTTGTGGCGTGAGGTTTTGGTCCTGATGGACCGCAGCCTCCTGCCAGAGGGGAGTGTCTCAAAGAGTTTGTGACCAGGATGGGAGGGATCAGCAACAATCTTTCCTGCATGCCTCAGGGTCCTGGAGGTGTACAGGTCCTGAAGAGATGGGAGGTTGCAGCCAATCACCTTCTCTGCTGACCGAATGACACGCTGCAGCCTGCCCTTGTCCTTGGCGGTGGCAGCAGCGTACCAGATGGTGATGGAGGAGGTGAGGATGGACTCAATGATATATTACTTAATACATTATTACTTAATAATACATACATTATTATTATTATTATTATTATTATTATTATTATTATTATTTTACTTGTTACTAATATATTTCTGGTTGTTTTTCTGAAGGTTATATTTAAAATTGTGTTTTGTTGGCTCAATAAATACTTTTTTTGAAATGAATGTAAATGTCAATATCAATCAAATTCGTGATTTTTTAATTTTTTTTTAAATAATTTTTTCCATAATCGTCCAGCCCTAACATGCATGTAATAGTGCACTTTGCACTTGCATTGAATTATGTCCCAACATCAAAGTCGAAACCCAACCTACAAACCTTGCCCTTGGTGCTCGGGGTAAAACTTCATGTGACATAGCAAAACTGCATTTTTGTGAAAATGAGTTACTATTCAAGACTATATGAACTCTATGAACTGTTGATTTATACATTTTATACATGATTTATACACTCACACCATGAAGATTGTGTTTTGGTGTGTGTATGATTTGGAGTGTATAGCAGCCCTTTTTGTTTAAGGTAATTAGGTTGATGTTTTCTGCATAGGTGGTTGTGACCAGTGAAGAGGAGGACACCATCCCTCAGGTGGAGTCTCAGCGGCCAGGGGCAGCGCCTGCCTTTTTGTTGAGATGGACGAGGACACATTAAAGGCTCTGAAAGGTGGGCGGGTGCATATGCATGCTGGTGATTCCAGGGTTATCTCTGTCACCACCTGAACCCTCCCATACACCTGCAGCCATTGTCATTGAGGTCATTAAGTGAATTCAAGACATGTACCTCACTGTTAATTTGAAGAACATGAATGTTGCGTATTATGACTTGGAATACAGACCCGACTTCCCACATATTACAAATTTGAAAATAATCCACGGCCATTCTTGCCATTGTTGCTGTTAATACTCCTTGTCTGAAGTTCCCTGATTTAGCAATATGGTACAAGTGACAGTGGGGTTGGTACGGATGTAACCACAAGGCCTCTGGCAGACTGGCGCAGCTAACCACAGCCGTGGATATCTGTACCAATACCAAGACCACAAGTGCCATATTGCTTTTATATCAGCTCCACTTCCATCACGTTTAAGATATCAAATTGTGTTTTCAATCATTTATTTATTTATTTATTTCATCCACTCCAAGAAATAGTTCTAATCTTCCATCTCTGTTGCTAAGCATTGCAACATATCAATCAAGTGAAGGGTCCAGTAAGACAGGCTATGTGGTCTTATTCACACAAGAATGTGTAGCAGTTGCTTGCAGGGTTCCCACAGGTCATGGAATTTTTGGAATATCATGGATTTTCAGGAAAGGTCAGGGAATGATCTTTTTTGGGGCTGAAAATTATGAGTAATGATCTTCATCCAATCAGAAAAAAAATTAAAGTTAAATCAGATCTAGCTATTGTGAAATGACATTCATATGTGCTATGTAGAGGTTTGAATTGTCTTGAAATCTTGCAATGGCTTACTTGGTTATCTTTTGCTAGCAACCAGTTACATTCCACAGGCAGTGTCTGTAGCCAGCCCAGCTGTACCGTTCAACAAAAGTCCACTTCAGAAACATTGTTGTAGTAAATTAAAAAAAATATCAAAAATTTCTGTTTATTACTCCATTTCAAAGTTATAATTCCACAGGCTTACAAAAAAAATGCGACTGGCTAACACACTTATCGTAATTAATTGCTAATCACTGAACCCAAGGTAAGAAAAACCGTTTGCTTCGATAGCTCTCAAGCACTGACTCCACCTACTCAAATCAACAGAATATCGAGCTTATGTATATGGTCTTAAAGGGAAAGTACACCTTGTTAATCAACATATACCCAGTAACATAAAACATGAGTTCTAATATGCTTTGAACATTTAACTGTGTTGATCACCATAAACTGTTGTTTTGCCTCTACATGCTATTTTCTGTCACAATGTGATACTTATTCTTTGTGTCATAACGTGATACTGCCCCTTTTTATACTGTATCCTTGTTTATGAGCTGCCAGGACTCACCACACACTGGCAGTGAAGACATGGTATGAATGAAGGGCCTTAAACCGATCCCTCATTAGCATTGTGCAGGCCCTCCAGGATTTTTGCGATCTTGCATGTCCACCAATTCATGCAAATTAAGAGATTTTGCTGCATTTGCGGGTTGTAGTATTCATACACTGCAGAAACGGCTTATTCAGTGTACGGTGTATTTGAGTAATTATAGTGTGTTTTATGTATTTATAGTTTTCAATGTATTTATTATTGATATCTATGAAATAAAATGTATTTATATGTTTTAAATAATGAAACAAAATAGGAAAGGAAATTGTGTTTTTTTAAGAATAAAAAAAACAACTTGTTTTTATTCTTCAAGAGCGTGTGCTTACAGCGACATTTCGACCAAGTTGTGGTCTTCTTCAGGCCGAGCACAGTGTGAAAGCAACATGACTGGTGTTGAATGACTAACAGTCGTCTGTATCTCTGGTAAGTCAGAGCAGGAATGAGTCTCTCTCCTCCCTGCCTCCATTTATCACCTCCCCTCAGGTCTGTCTCTGTATTTTGGCTGTGGTTGGTCCTCCCCCTGTCTATGTATTTTCCAATGCTGGATGTTTGTGAGTTTTACCATGAAATAAGTATCATGTGTGTCTTTTTTAAATTCTTCCAATGTTCTAAAGTCATTATGAATTGTTGTTTTCAGTCCTCTAAACCATATGTATTCAATCATTGTTTTTAAATCATGGTCAAAGTGCGGTAGATTGACATATTTCAGTCCTATTTGTCAGCAATCATGTCTTCAATTTAATGTCTTTAAATAATTATTGTGTAGTAATGATTTAGAGAAAAAAATGTCTTCGATTGATGTTTTTAAATCATGTCTTCAATTGACATTTTAAAAGTAGCTGTGTTTCAATGAATTCAGAGAAATCATGTCTTCAATTGATGTTTTTAAATTAGCTGTGTTTCAGTGAATTTAGAAAAAAATCATGTCTTCAGTTGATGTTTTAAAATGATCTGTTTCTGTCACATCGCGGTGAGGGATGTCCTGTCTTGGTGTTTGTCTTGTGAAATTCATGTTTTATTTTGAAAAGTAACTCTCCTCTCGTTTCAGGTCACTTGCCCTTCCTCTTGTGTCCCTGGTCTGACGTCATCCCTGATCCTTGATTGTTTTCACCTGTGTTCCCCTCCCCCATGTGTATAAAGTTAGGTGAGTGATTTTGAGTTGTATTGGTCTGGTTAGTATTTTGGTTTTCTCAAGTGAATGTTTTGTAGCCATTTTGTTTTCCTTCTTGTGGAGCGCCTTTTGTTGTATTTTTCATGATCTCAGAGTAGAATTTTCATAGTCCTTTATTTTGTCCTCTTCGGAGCGATTTTGTTTTCTAGTTTAAGTTTTATAGAGTAGGATCCTCCTTCAGGAGCGTTTTTGAATTTGTATGTTTTGTCTTGTGTGTCTTTTGTGTTTTCCCAAGAGTTTCATAACTGATTCTTTTGTCATTCACGCTAACGAGTTGCAATCAGTAAAATAAAACTTGACATTACTGCTGCTATTCTGTGTCTGAGTCCTCTCTCCCTTGTCAAGCCTGACAGTTTAAATGAATTTAGAGAAATGATGTATTCAATTGACGTTTTTAATCATTTTAAAGCAGCTGTGTTTGAATTTAAAGAAACCATGTCTTCAATTCATGTTTTTCAAGTAGCTGTTTTTCAATGAATTTGGGGAAATCATGTATTCATCATGTTTTCGTCATGTCACAGATAAGGCAGGTCACCTTCTAATTGATTTAGGCAGATGTAAGTAATAACACACACATGTGCTTGTGACTATACACTTCACCTGACTACATTTAGGAGAAGGCAGTGCACATGCTGACATCTGATGAATGCATTCTCTCTGTCCTCTGTTTTGGAAGGGAGGGCCCTGACAGGTGACTTGTGTATTACCTCCGGTGCAACAAAGGGTACGATGTACTGCCCGTCCACCTGAAAAGGGCGTGCATGAAGGACAACACGCCACAAGAATGGGATGCCAAAGTAAACCGGGCCAAACGGTCTCAAAGAGAGGGGACCAGGGTCGGTAGATGCTGGGAGTAACAGGAACTGTGCTTCGTGGTTCCAGGTGAAGC
>JARJLU010012689.1:117232-121814 GCA_030272975.1 Sparidentex hasta | reverse complement strand
ACACACACACACACACATGCAAACAGAGCTTCATGTCTGTTCTTTCTCCATTCCACCAATCACATCAAAGAGCAAAGAGAAGAGATTTATTATTAATATTATTATTGTACATATATTTTCATATTTCCATACTGACATCTCTAATAGTTTTTTATCCTGATTATTAAAAACAAGTTATGTTAATCAATAGTAGATCAACAGAATTCATATTCATGATTTTCACCAAACATCCTCTGCTGTAAGTTTCTCTAAAGTGTTTTTTTAATGTCACTAAACTGAATGATTTTGAACACACACAATACATGCAGGTGAACACATTGCATAAATTTACCGGATGACGAGGGCTAAGAAACTCGTAACACTCTTGAAGGTTGAACTGCTGCATCAGTAAAACCTTGAAGAATAATGAAGCTCAAATTATTAATCAATTAACTGATATGTTGATCGGCAGAAAATTAATATGCAACATTTTTTTTATTTAACAAATTTTCATGCAAATTGGTTTCAGCTCATTAAACTGAATCTCTTTTGGTTTTGGACAAAGCAAGTCACTTTAGGACGTCAATTTGTGATATGTAATTTTTGGCCAACCCACTCTCCTGATAAAACAACTCAAATCAATTAATCAAGATATAAAAACAGTATATACACTAATAGTTATTATATTTCTGATGTTTTTGACTTGTGAATAGCTGAGTGGAATCTCGTGTTTTCATGCCTGTTCTTTAGTTGTTGTATTTTCACTCACTCCTGTTACAGAATGATTTCTCACAGTTTCTGAACGTTAAAATGATCAAGTCACTTGGGTTTAGTGAGGATGTAGCTGATCGTCTGCTTGTTATGAGATCATGTTCTCAAACAGCTTAAATCTTTTTACAGTTAAAAATCTCATCTCAATGAGAAATTATGAAGTTAAGTGAAAATGTCTGTGACATTAGCTTAATTAGGATGCAAGTAAGTAATCAGATGTGACAGAGTTGCAGAGTTGATGAAGTTATCAGTGAATAAATTGTCAGTTGGATGGAGCTCTCACACGGGTTTAAATACAAACTGTCAAGTTTACAAGCTGTGATTCGACAGCTGTTAACGGTTAAGGTTATTTTAGAGCTGCAGTGGTGAATTGATTACACTGAACTGATAACTGATCATTTTTTACAGTCTTTGTTAAGCAAAAAATACCATTCACTGGCTCCAAACGTCCTGTTTTCTCTGTCAGTGAACTGAATCTTTTTGTGTTTCAGATTGTTGGTCGGACGAGAACGGGATATCTGACTTGGACATTTTTTAGTTGACGAGAAACTGATTCATTGAGGGAATAATGATTAGATAAAACAATGATGAAATAATCATTAGTTGCAGACTGACAATAATATCAAGCAGAAAACAAGCAGAAAATCTTCACATTTAATGATAAATTTTTCATATTTGTGATCAAATATTGCACATATCATAAAATACTTTATGTTTTCTGCACCTATACTGTATAGCTTCTGTACTTGATATTCATATGTTTAACTATATCTAGATACAAATACCTACATATTTATAGATGAAGCATCATGTTATACCACTTGACTTCTTATGAACAATTATTTGCACTATTCTCTTCTATAGGTTTTATAATCTATCACACTGTATTGTCATGATTTAGGCGAGTAACTTCTTAATGTCACCCTTTCTTATCTTATAAAAGATTTTTTTTTTAATGTTTCTTCCCTCTAAATGTGTTTCTCTGCTGCTGTATCATCTGAATTTACCCTGAGAGTTCAGTGAAGGCTGGAAGATCAATTTGTGATTGTTACAATTTCTTCTCTTTTTTTCCCCCCAGACCAATGAATGGCTTATATAGTCTGTAGTTAATAAAACAAACTGATCAATAATCACTCTGTGGAAAATCTCCACTTAAGTGTTTTCTTTTGGATTTTTGATGGAAGTTTGGGGTTTTAGTCCCGAGTATTTTATGTT
Source organism: Sparidentex hasta (assembly GCA_030272975.1). NCBI lineage: Eukaryota > Metazoa > Chordata > Actinopteri > Spariformes > Sparidae > Sparidentex > Sparidentex hasta. The sequence continues at coordinate 119,849 of JARJLU010012689.1, read as the reverse complement.
TGACAATTGAAAACACTTCTGCACCTATATTTATATTCATAGGCTAATACAAGTATTTACACACTCAACGTGTTTAGGTTTGACTATATCTAAGGCCAATAATTCAATGAGAAAGAGAGGAATTCAGTATGTAGACCTCTAAATTGGGAAATTGTAATACATATAAAATTGGGAAATCAAAAAGGAAGATCCTGATCATTTAAAATCTTATTGATGTTGTCTGAAGTTTCTTTGACATATGAGCTCAGTTTTTATCATTTAAATCAAATCTAATGAAAAAAATGTTTCTGATTATTTTGGAAAATGTGTTTTTAATCTGAGCAAATGAACGAGTAGACGTTCAGTTGATCTCAGTCCTGTTAAGACGGTAAATCATTTAATTTGCCACTGTGACAAACTATCTGACTTCCAGTTTATTTCACCTTCCTTCCTCCTCCTCCTCCTCCTCCACCAAACCTCCTGATAAAAACAGCCCATTTAAACTTTTCCCACCAAACATGCTCTGTCTGTCTTGGCCCACCTGGCGTTGGTGCAGTCCCGGTACAGCGTCTCGAAGTCGGACCTGGTGATGAGCTTGCAGCGGTTGACTCCGGGCTGGATGGCTCCGAGCCCCCGCAGGACGCGCACCTGCTCCACGGTGCACACCACCGGGCTGATGTCTAGCCGCTTCAGCTTGGTATAGACGGTGTGCAGTCCGCCCACCAGGTGCTTCAGGAACAGCTCGAACACCTGCGGCAGGCAGATCAGCTCCACGCCGTTGACCGTGAACGAAGCCACTTTCACGCCGTGAACTTCCACCATCTTACACTCGGTGTGCGGAGGAGCGGCGCCGCCTCCGCCGCTCGTCCCGTTAACACTGACCGGGACTCTGCCGCTCGCGCCGCTCAGGAAAGATCCGGCAAGGCGAGCGCCAGGGAGCCGCGGGGAGCTGGCCGGGTTTGGAGCGCTGTAGGGCGGGTCGGAGTGGAAGAGGGAGTCGGAGGGCGGGGTGGATGTCCGGGACAGGGGGGTGCCCGCCATGTTCGAACAAAATCGAGAGAAGAACAGAAGTGAGTTTATTTTTCTTTTCTCTTGTTTTTGTTTCTTTTCATCCGTTCTCCGTCTCTCACCGTTCCCGCCACTGGGACTGACGATCCTCAGCTCTCTTACTGACTCTATCCTCCTCTATCTGAAGGTCTCTCTACCTCTCTCTCTCTCTTTGAAGTGCAGCTCTCTCTCTCTCTCTCTCTCTCGCTCTCTCTCTCTCTCTCTCTCTCTCTCTCTCTCTCTCTCTCTCTCTCTCTCTCTCTCTCTGTCCCATTAGAGGCCAGTCACAATATAGCCAATCAGGAGCAGGCGTCGCACACGGACGGGCCTCCCATTGGCTGAGAGGGCGGGTGAAGAAAATCACTTACAACTGATTTTGGAAGTAACCACCATGTGATACCGACCATGTTATACTTTTCGCTGACAGGCCTTGTTAGGAGCCGGAACCAACTGTCAGATTTTTTTACACCGAGAAAAATCAAAACAAGCCTAACAAAATGTTTAATAGGCTTATTATTATTTCAAGACTATAATAATTTTGTTTAGCAATATGTTAAAATAGTTAAAACATTCAGAAATGTCCTAATATATTCGACAGCATGTGAAGTGTGAATAACAGTTTCATATCATGACATGCTTGTTTTGCCTTACAGAGATATTTCCTGAAGTTAACCAACTAGCCCGTCCAGGTTCAGGCTTAGCCCCTTGAATAACTGAGCTAACTAGGTGACAGCAGATAGTGTTGGCAGCAGTTAGTGGTTAATCTGGTTAAATGCTATCCCCTGTTTATGTGAGTCTACATTTGACAGGCGGACAATTCTTACATGTTGCACCTTTAAGGAACAGGGAAACGACATTTCACATAAACAGATACATTTGACATTTTAGTTTACGATTCAACGCTATGTTTAACTTCCTCCAGTATTTACACACAAAATGACACAAAACATTTCCACTGTCTACGGGTCTTACACTGGATTCAAAATTTCAGGAGGTTATTTTCCACCTACACTTCAGTAGACATAGCCTATTGAATACTGTCACTGCTTCAGCTTGTGTTGATGCTTACACAGCTTTCACTCCCACAGAACATTTCACAGGCAAACAGTATTAGTATTAGGTATTAGTATTTCCAGTGTAAGTACACTTCAATTATCCTCACAAAATTTAGCATTTTGTAGTTTCTTTACTATTTCTTTTTTGACAACCTTTAATAATCATTATGATTCTATTTATTTACATTTTTTCTAGTATTTATTTGATCTAATTTTATATTTTTTCCTTTTTCCTTGTTTATTTTATAAATTCACTATCCCTGGTTTTTTAAAGTATTTTACGTTTTTTATTTAAGTGTGTTATGGATTTAAATCACCTGATGTGTTATCTGCAGTAATCTGGTTCACATGTATTAAGAAACATCAGGTAAGCTGTTTTCCAGCGGAGATAATAAATTCATATTTTTTAATCATAGGTGCAGGAGAGAGACTGATGGTGCTGAGAGAAACTCCACCTCATACATCAGCTGAGTTTCAAATTAAAAGCGCAGCATCAAATTAAAAGCATCAAATTAACCTTTACAGAGCAGAGCAGA
>JARJLU010012689.1:99732-112232 GCA_030272975.1 Sparidentex hasta | reverse complement strand
ACGTGATCCTGTAACTACATTTCAAACACCAACAGCCACTTTAGCTTTATGTTCATTTTGACATTATTGTCATCATAGCAACAGTAACCAATATGAAGCTGTTGGTTATCTGTGCAAGCACATAATATTTAAAATAAAAAAATAAAATAAACACCTTGTCATTATTAAAATTACGAGAATACATCTCGTAAATACCAGATAAGATCTTGTGTGTCTGTCTATGCGGCCACCAAGACAAAGTTATTTTCAGGGTAATTCCTGCTTATTAAAGCCATACAATACCAAACCACAGTCAGCACATGTTACAACAGCGTGGCTTCATATTAAGAGAGTGCAGATATTATCAAAATGTCAAGTCACTGAAGTTGAATACAAAGCAAGCAAAATGTAATTTTCAAAGCTTAAATGAGTGTCTCCAGTTAAAAAGATAGTGGCTTCAAAAAGTTATAACACAGTTGAAACTGCGGACCATTATGCGTTGGAATCACATCAGCCGCGATGCCTGTCAACATGTTGACGCTCTGATCCATTACTCTTCAGTCATCATTACTACTTTATTACATCAGTACTTTGTGTAGTTGTGATTGCGCTGACATAAACTGGCCACAGACAGATGTATAAACACGTGGCAGATACTGATATTAGAGAGTTAAAAATTCCAAGATCAATATAATGACCCATATACACAATTTTGACAATAAAATGTAATGGCGGCAGAATATTTTACAGTTTAGCAATAAACTTTATTGTGCTCAATTATACCAGTGTCCTGAAACTGGAAATATTTTACTCAGTGTCCTAACGTTTTTTCTAAATCAGGGTTGTATTGTACACCTTGATCCCTGTGTCCTCTCCTGCTGTTATAACTTTATGTGTGGATCGTGTCTTTAGGTCTTGCTGAGTCGGTGGTGGCAGCAGCCTTTTCCAGAGTGGGACAGAGAGTTCTTCATGTCGACAGGTCGGTCTTGATCTTGCACATCATCATTTAGAATCAGAAACACGTGAAACTCACCTGTCAGCGAGCTGCAGGAGTATCTGTGGAGAATCAGATTATGGATGAAATATTCCAATTTTAGTAATCTGAAATTGTTGAGCATAAACCTGCCTGACAGTTGAATATCACTGTGTGTTTCAGGAGGAGTTATTACGCGGCCAATTGGGCCAGCTTCACTTTCAACGGTCTGCTCAACTGGATACAGCAACACCATGTGAGTACAACACTGCTTGCTTTGCATGTTCTTGTAGAAATGTCAATACATCATCAGATTAAAAGAGTTGATTGTATAAGTACAGTAACGTGTGTGTGTGTGTGTGTGCGCGCGCTGGTAGGAGTCGTCTCAGCCTGAGGAGGCTCAGGATTGGTCGAGCCTGTTGGAGGAAGGGGAGGAGCTGATCTACTTGTCAAACTCAAAATCAGAATCCGACTCCATCAGTAATGTGCAGGTGTTCTGTTTCACCAGGTAAACCTCAGAGTCAGTCTGAACTCTAGTTAGAGTGAAGGTAGCTTCATTAGCCAGACATGGACACATTCTGCTCTGTTTTTCATTTTGGTTTGCATAAACTGTAATCCCGAGGCACAGATATCAAGAAATTATTAATTTAGTTCATTTATGTTGATCTCAGTGAGGAAGAAGAGGAGGAGGAAGCCCCGAGTCCCGATCCTCCAAGCACCACAGAAGAACAAACAGGTGGAGCTGAAGAAGATGCTGTAAAAGAAAACTCAGAGACAGAATCTGCAGGTTTGAAAATCTTTCAGGCTTTAATCTTCAAACCCTGCAGAAAGAATTCATCAGATTGAATCCATAATTCAGGATTCACAGTAACAGTTTTCATTTCTAGATTCGAAAGACGAAGACACAAAGGAGAAATCAGAAGCAACAGCAGACGGAGACAAAGAAGAACAGGTGAGTACAGAAGAAGCTCAGATTTGATCAACTGGATTCAACTGCAACTGCTGATTAATCAAAAGTAGATCTGGATCAAAAATATATAACCTACTATGTCCAACATAATGAGCAATCTTCAGTACAGAGAGATGAACGACAAGTGTTTTTCATCCAATCACACAGGCCTCCCAGACAGAGGGGGAGGAGCCAGAGGCAGACCAGCCAACCACCGCTGCTGCTCAAAGCCAATCAGAGCCAATTAAAAAGAAGATCAGCTACCCTCAGCTGTTGAAGGAAGGACGCAGGTTCAACATTGACCTGGTCTCCAAGGTAAAACAGTGTAAATCAACAGAAATATTTAGAATAATGAACACATAAGTATAACAGATTATTATACAGCATTATAACATGCCTTGAAGACTTTTTTTTCCTCTTCCTCCAGCTCATGTATTCTCGTGGATCATTGGTTGATCTGCTGATCAAATCAAATGTCAGTCGCTATGCAGAGTTCAAGAACGTCACCAGGATACTCACCTATCGCCACGGAAAGGTACAACAGGTGAGTACAGTCCATCCATGTGTTCACCTGTTTGTCTCTCTGTTGTCCTGTTTCTCTCTTTGTTGACCTGTTTGTCTCTCTGTTAGTTCCTCTGTACCTGCCTGTCTCCGTTTTGCCCTGTCTGCCTCTGTGTTGGTCTGCGTACCTGTCTGACTCTTTTTTTCACCTCTCTGTCTGTTGACTTACATGTCTCTCTATCATCCTGTCTGTCTCTCTGTTGACCTCTCTATTGCCCTGCCTATCTCTCTGTTGACCTGTCTGTCTCTCTGCTGACCTGTTTGTCTTCCCGCTGATCTTACTGTCTCTCTTTGCTGAACTGTCTGACTCTCTGCTGACCTGTTGTCTCTCTGTTGACCTGGGTTCTTTGTTACAACCTGTCTGTCTCTCAGGTACCCTGCAGCAGAGCCGATGTGTTTGCAAGTCGTCAGCTGTCGGTGGTAGAAAAGAGGAAGTTGATGCGTTTCCTCACTTCCTGTATGGAGGAGACGGAGGACCAGCAGGGTGAGACACCTGCTGACATCATCAGTACTCACCTTTCATAGGGGACCCACCTTTTTATTAATGGAAGGCAGGGCATTGTTGATAATGTGGTCTTTTATCTTCTTACCCTCTAGCCTACAATGGTCGGCCATATTTGGAGTTCCTACGTGATCAGCAGCTCGGTGACAACCTGCAGGACTTCCTGCTTCACTCCATCGCCATGGTAACAGAAGACACGCCCACAGAGGAGGGCCTCACTTCCACACGTCACTTCCTGCGCTGCCTGGGTCACTACGGCAACACGCCATTCCTGTTTCCTGTCTATGGCCTTGGAGAGATACCCCAGTGTTTCTGTAGGTAAGAATCTGTCGGTCTGTCTGTCTATCTGGATGATCATATTGACTTGACATTACCACCACTACTTCTACTACTACTGTCACTACTTCTTTAACTACTGGCACTGCTACAACCACCACTACTACATCTACTATTAATGGCAATGCCAGTGCTGCTAGTATTGATGTTACTATTACTACAAGTAGTGATGCTCCTTTCACTGCTATTACTACTTTTGTACTACTACTGTGAATACTAAGGTGCAGATAAGTACAAGTAACTACACGCTACATCAGCTCTCAATATGCTGCATATTATCATTACTGCAGTAGACGTCCAGCTGACAGTACTTTATTATATGACACCACACACATTGAGGTCTGTACAGGCAGACAAGTTAGTTGTCATGGTGACGGCTGCTGTCTCATTAGAACAGAGCATGAATATTAATGAGGAGGGTGTCGCCCAGGGCTCCACTCATTTACATATTAGATGATCCTCAGCGGATATTACTGCTCAGCTGAGACACACAGACACACACACACACTTTGGGGCTTTAATTTGTAATGTTTAGTTTGTCATTTTTAACGTTTTGTAATTTATAGCTGTGCTAATTAATTTTTTTAATATAATGACTGTGTGATCTGTCAGTTCAAGTTGGTCTGTGTCTTCTCTGTTTGCTGTCATGTTTGCCACATCTATTGTAGACACTGAAAATATATTGTTTTTTTGAAGTCTGAGTCTTTACTTTATTTAAAAGTAAAGTTAATTCAGCAGTGATTCCTCATCACTGTAATCTACTGTTGGAGTGTGGCAGCTGTAAATGTCACATTTTCCGTCTTGTTGATTTGATAACATTCCTGTTGTTGTTGTTGTATGTTTCAGGATGTGTGCTGTGTTTGGAGGAATCTACTGTCTGAGACATTCAGTCAACTGTCTTGTGGTGGACAAGGAAACCAACAGGTAAAAACACTGTAATAGTACTCAGAGTACTTCTACTGCTCAAAATACTGCCCATGTTCATAGAACTGATACATGTTCCCAGTGGTCACCGCCCAGCGGTATTGTAGCAAAAGATTCTCCAGTGATATGAAAAGCATTCTCCGGACAGAGCACAATTACAAAAGAGACATCTTTAAAACTGTTCGCATCCAGCTGAGTCCCAACAGTCATCTCACATGAGATTCATCATCAGAGCGGTAGTCCTGATGTAAACCAAATGTTTTTCACAGAAATTTTGTTGACACACTTTCAGGTGTGTCCAGACAGAATGATGACAGCTTGTTTTCTTTTCACTACAAACAGTGAAAAACACCAAAAAGTCAAACACAGCTTGACTTCAGCTGTTTCTATCATCAGAAATGTGATTTATATTGATGTTTAATGGATTTTGTAGTTTTAAAAATGAAGGAATTCAACAGACAGGTAGACAGGTGTGAGTGCGTGTGTGTGTGTGTGTGTGTGTGTGCGCGCGTGTCTATGCGTGTGTGACCTTCCTGTTCATAGTCATGATTGGACGATAATTTATGATCAGTAAAATATTCAATTTATGGAGAGGAAATTAACATTATAATTTAACCTCTGATCCTCTTCACCTCCTCCTCCTCCTCTTCACACCTCACTGCTCTCTCTCTCTCTCTCTCTTCCCCCTCTCTCTTTGTCTGTGTCAGTGTCTCTCTATGATTATTTGCTGCCTCGTCAGCTGCCAGATTAAATGACTGATTGACTGCTGACACACACAAACATACGCACACACACACACAGACACACACACACACACACACACACACACACACACACACACAGGTGACCCATCGAAGGTCGCACTTTAAAAAATGACTGTCAGATTTTGTTGTCATGGTGACATTACCCTGTTAGCATGTTAGCATTTCTCTTTCAAGAACCATGTTTAGTGTCACGCTTTGTCTTGTGCTGTTGTAATGTCAGTAAGCCTGTTTTTAGTCCATATTTGTTCAAATTTAGTCAAACTGTCTTCACTAAAAGTCAGCAGTATTAGCTATTAGCGGTTCCTGTTTGTAGTGTAGCCATTGATTCAGACAGCTATCAGTGGATTACTTTGATTCTGAAGAAAACTTAAAAACATTACAATTCTAAGGCAAGTTCTGAATGGTCTTTTTTTTTGGCCGTTTCTAAGGACATTTTTTCTGTATAGATGTCAGAGATAATGATATCTTAAGGGAGTGTAAATCACACTGAATGTTATCAATCATGTTTCATATCTGTTTGTTCCTATTTCAATCAGTTGTGACTCTGACAAAGAGGCCAATTTTAGAGCAAACTGTGGTAATTTAATTAACGTAGCTTAATCAACTCCTGCTGCAGCGCCACCTACAATAACAAACCTTTGTTAACTTACTTCCTGCTGGGTGCCATTCTGCTCTGATTTGCAGTCAAAGATCCTAATATGCAAATGCTAACGGTGCTAAATGGGTAGCAGTGAGACACACGAGGAGCTCTGACTGTGTGTGTGTGTTACTATCATCTGTCTATTATGTTTATGTGTGTGACCTTCTAATGCTGCTGCTCCCAAAATGTGTGTGTGTGTGTGTGTGTGTGTGTGCGTGTGTGTGTGTGTGTGTGTGTGTGTGTGTGTGTCAGAGGTTATGGATGAGCTTCTGTGCGCATCATTATTCCCAATAATGGGTTTCAGTACTCGGTGGGTGTGTGTGTGAGTAAGTGAGACACCCTTGAAAAGGCTTCTGCCTTCAAAATCAATCATTTTTATACTGAAATCACAATTTAATAAAGTGAAATATTCAAATCACAAGAGCTGTGATTTTAATTACAAGTCACAGGTTTATTTGCTGACTGTTGGTTTAACAGACTATAAACTGAGCTGCAGTCAACATTATTTCACTGTACCGATAAAACAATTAGTGGATTAACTGATTTGTTGATTGACGGACGTTGACAAGCTGATATCTTAAAAACTGATCAGAGTAGTTTTTTAAGATACATTGTGAAATACATTGGTTCAAGTTTCTGAATGAGAATATTGCTCTTGTATTCTTTTCTATTAGTAAACTGAATCTCTTTTGGTTTTTGAATGTCGGTTGGAAATTTGACTCAGTTTGCTCAGATTGTTCTTTGGTTTTAAAAATATCTAGAGTCCTTTCTACTGCCTGTTTACAGTCCATTCGATGACATCATTGTGTGTAATCCCCCCCCACACCCTTACAGGTGTAAGGCGGTGATTGACAGCAGAGGACAGCGAATCAGTTGCAGCCATTTTGTGGTGGAGGAAGGCTTCGTGGGGGCGGACCGGAAGCAGATGGCCACACCCACCAGGTTAGGACCCACCAGAATCAACGACCTGCCATTACCAGCCAGTTTCCTCATAAAGATTGATAATAATTTCTAAACATACGGTAAAAAATTGATGCAATTCGGTGGCAATTCGCTGCTGATGTCGTTAGTAGATCTGAGCAGTCTTTTACACACACACACACACACACACACACACACACACACACACACACATATATGTGTATAGTTAGGGATTAAGGTTTTCCATAGATTGGTCTTGAAAGAAGTCCAAATGTTGACCCAGTGTAAAGCTCTAACTTTAGACAAATTGCCTGTCTGACTGTCTTTCTGTCTCTTCAGGTCTCTCTCCAGAGCTGTTTTGATCACTGATGGCTCCGTTCTTCCCAGTGACTCAGACCAACAGGTAAATCATATCAATAATGAATTTGAAATCATTCAAAACATTCATGTTGATCTTTAATTTATAATCATTCACCTGCAAAACTGTACTTTGTGTTTACTGCTTATTAGCTAATGTTGTTTAGATGCTACTACTACAACTAAGATTGTCCATCCATCCATCCATTTTCATCCGCTGATCTGATTGTGAACGTGGTAAATATTATACCTGCTAAACATCAGTATGTTAGCATTGTCATTGTGAGCAATGTTGAATGCTGATGACAGGTCAGCATTAATAAAGAGAAACATCATTCAACTAATTTCTGAGCCTTGTTATAATTCCCCAAATTACTTCTAAAAAACCCATTTATGGGTTATTTTGTGAAATGAACTGCTTTCATTTCAAAGGAAATATGCAGGAAGTGATGAGTAACATCTTGGTGAAGCACAAGTTAAGCTCTGATAAATCTGAAGTAGAGCTCAGTTGAAACTCAGGTGACAATCCAACATTAGGAGTAATTAGAGACTTTAATTTGATATTCTTTTTAAAGTGAGCTGACAACACTAGTAATCTTAATCAGCTGGTTAGAGGATTGAATGTGGAAGTTGATCAGACTTTTCAAAGTGTGAAACTTCAGGTCAGAGGTCACTGTGTCCTTCAGCCCAACAAATTATTGGACGGATGTTAATGAAAAAGGGGAGAGAAAAGTCAAATAAAGAGTCACTTACTGAAGAAAATCCCCCAAATTCATCTGTCTGAACATACACACACCGACACACACTCCTCACTAATTAGGTGTGAGTTAAATATTGAAATATTGAATTAAGTTTGGTCAGAGAATTATGATGCTTCATAGATCTTCTGCTCCGCTCCGCTCTGCGTGCGTGCGTGCGTGCATGCGTGCGTGTGTGTGTGTGTGTGTTAGCCTGCAGTGTTCAGTAATAAGATGAAACTAATCTGGTTTTCAACACTCTGAGGAGGTTTTTCATTAAAGACTTTTGTCTGTCTGGTTAAACTGAGGTGGAACTTTTATCTGTCTGTCTGTCTGCCAGGTCTCCATGGTAACGGTTCCTCCAATAGCAGCAGGATGTCCGGCGGTCAAGATGGTGGAGCTCTGTTCGTCCACAATGACCTGCATGCCTGGAACATGTGAGACACAGACAGTCACTGATGTAGTTTGACTTATTGTATTTCCATGACTTTATTTTATCTTTATATGGTCCCATGTCCCATCTCATTTTGTATTTCATCTCAGATTGATAATTTTATTTTATCATATTATCTCATGAATCATCTCTAATCTAGAAGTATGATATTTTGTCTCCCATTTCTCATAATCTAATTTTCATAATTTCTCTTTATGTCATGTCTTACAGCTTTTATTTTGTGTATTCTTTGAGGTGGTTTTTGAGGTCCTTGAGGAGGTTTTAGGAGCCTTTATTTCCGTATAACTAAATCAGTATAAATACATGAAATACGTGAGAGATCTAAAACTGGAGGTGATGATCAGTGAGACTCTGCAGCTGAAAATCCTGCAGTGTCCTTGAAGAAAAACTGATGAATCCGCCAGAGAAACACTGATTAATGACCAACAACACACGCACACACAAAGCGGGTCTGTGTGTGTGTGTGTGTTACGCCTGTCAAATCATCATCATCACCATCATCTTCTTCTTCTTCTTCTTCTTCTGCTGTGATGTCCTGATGCTGCAGTGTGATTGGTTACTGAGTCAGTGGGCCTGAACGGCTTTAAAACAAAACACCATTTATCTACACACAGGCACACAGGCACACACACACACACACACACACACACACACACACACACAGACACGCAGACACTGACAGGGTATGTTCATATCTACAATAAAGTTTTATACAAATCTTTGAAATCATATTTATAAAGTCTTGAAAGACAATTTGTTGATTAATTGACTTGTTGATTAAGTGACTTGTTGTTGACAGTGAAAACTGTTTTGATTGACATTTAATCATACTAATGTCATTTATCATAGTAGATCACTTTTCATGTTTGTCAGGGTTGTTCTGTTATCAATTAGAACTTTATTAATCCTGAAGGAAATTCTTGTTCCAGAGATTGCTTCAAATTACAGTAGCATCAGAATACAAAATGAAAACACAACGGAATTGTAATAATATTAATAATAAAAGGGGAGAAGAAGAAGATAATAGATATAGAAAAAATAAAAATAACACGAAAAGAATATGAATAGATAAAAATAACATTGTTTTTTTGACTCTCCTAGATTTGGTCCATCTCACCTGTCAGTCAGTTGGCTCCGCCTATGAGGACCTGTCGCCTGTGGTTACCAGGATGTTCCGCACGCCAGAGTCACATGACCAAGGTAAGACACACACACACACACACACACACACACACACACACACGCACAGAGACTGAATGCTACTCTCTCTATCCTGTAAACTTTCTCTCCTCTCTGACCTCCTCTTCTCTTTGTCTTTAATTCATTCATCATTTCCTTCTCTGCTTTTAATTATAACATGAACAACCTGCAGGAATGAACACACACACACACACATACACACATACACACTCACTCCCACACTCCAGCCTGGAGGATGGATGGATGCAGGTTTAAAGAGATTCATCAGAGGTGATGAGGGAGGAGGAGAGAAGTTTCTGCAGCTTCAGCTTCTTTATTCTAAAGCTTAACATTCACACTGTGGTGAATCTGGAGCTGCAGTTAATTATTATTATTATTATCAAGGTCTGATCTTCCAGTCATTTTATTTATCTATTAATTGATCAATTGGTCAAAAACTCTTCAAAAAACATCCATCAACATGATGTCCTATGGCCTCAATAAAAAATACCGGAGGATTAATAGCAAAGACAAGAAAATGTACATTTTGTTGTAAAAGTGGAGAGAGCAGAGCTGTCTTTTTTTCTCACAGTAAGAGGTTAACTGGTGACTGCTGGGTGTCTGCAGGTCCTTAAAAAGTCTTAAAACTTCTTATATTCAATTCTCTAAATATCAGGCTTTGAAAGTCATTAGTTCAATGCAAGTAACTTAAGTATGTCTTCTACAAATTGATGTTTATTTTGGTTTGTGAATTGCACAAAAACTTTTGGGAATATTAAAAACTCTCAAGTGTTCTAACAAAATGACAAAAAAATATATCAAATGGTCAAGTCAGACAGAAGGACTTTTAATTGAGTTTTAACATATTTAAAATGTATTTTAACAGCCTTCATTAGTTTTAAATATTGAAAACTGACAAACGTACGTCCGGTACTTTCAATTCTGTCCAAATGTGCAGACAGTTTATTAGATGTTCAAGAAATTAGTACAAATGATATAAAATATAGGTACATTTATACTGACTTATTCTGTCTGATTTCTGTGTGATGTCTAAATCTTGTGTGTGAAATGTCTCTCTTAATGCAGAAAACTGTCCGTCCGTCCTCTGGTGTCTGTACTTCAACATGGCTGACGGTTCGGGGCTGGAGGATGAAGGTCACGACCTCCCTTCTAATGTTTACATGTGCTCTGGACCGGACGGAAGTCTGGGTCATGAACACGCCATCAAACAGGTGAGACAAACACAAACTAATGTATAAAAACCAACACTGTGTGAAGTTACTCCAGTATTCTGTCTGTAGCATTAGTGTGTCGACATCTTTTGTCCAAAGTTGCCGCCAGTGCTGACAAAGTTCAACTACAGGTTCTTGTTGTAGCATTAGCCAAAGATTTTATTTTCCGTTCAGGCGGAGTCGATCTTCCAGAAGATTCTCCCTGAGGAGGATTTTTGTCCTCCTGCTCCGAACCCTGAAGACATCATCTACGATGGAGACAACACCTCTGCTGCCACGGGAGGAGAGGAGGAGGAGAAGGAGGAGACAGAAGAGAAACAGGAGGAGATGGAAGATAAACAGGAAGAGAAAGAGGAGATGGAAGATAAAAAGGAAGAGAGAGAAGAGACAGAAGATAAACAGGAGGAGAAAGACGGTGCTGGAGAGATGGAGAAAGTGGAGGAGCAGGCCCTGCAGACTGAGGAGTAACATGCAGAGATAAAGTATATAGACCTTCCGTTAAAGCCAAAAGCTCCTGCAGTGAATTGTGGGTTAAAGTTGCCTTCATGTCTTGTTTTAAATCTTTATTATTTTTCTATCATTTGTTCTGCTTTCTGTCTTATTTAAATACTGTTTACAGTTTGTTCTGTTCTGTGCAAACATTAAAGCTTCAACATGAACAAACTCAACCACTGAATTCTCTGCTTTGATTGGCTGCCTGCAGTGTCACTCTCAGGATATAGTATACAAACTGTGATCCATGACTGTTACTTATACTACCGAAGACGTGAGGGGCAAGTGAGGGATTTTGTGTGTGGAAGCAGTGAGACTGTCATGATTTTTCATGCATGGAAAAAAAAAAATCACCTCACAGGAGAATTTGTTTGCACCTAAAAATTAATTGGGTGTGAAGCCAAGTGAAAGACAGTTCACTTTTTTTTCTCCTGGAAAAAAGATGCAAGAATTTTTTGTGTTTGTGTAGATGAGTAACAAAAAACAAAACAAAAAAAAGGAGAAACTGGGTTCAAACATAAAGGAAATACCCTGTTATTTTCACACATGACATATACAAAGTGTCCTAAAATGTTTTAATTTTTGATTCACATGTGAAATTTTTGCTTTGAATTTGTAACACACACGAAAAGAGTTTTTAAAATGTTCCTGAAATGTTCCTTTACTTGGTATCGCAACATAACAAAAATAATCTTGAATTTCTTCTCACTCCATTTCACACATGAAAAATAATACATGAATCCTCAATTTTTTTGTTCCATTTTTGTTGTTTTGTGAAAAAGTTTTCACTTTGTTTCAAGCATGGAAAAAAAGTGAGGAAAAAACAGTTCTCCTGAAAAGTCTTCCTCCTGAATGGTTTTTTCACTGTCTCAGACGTGAATAATACAAAATAATTCCCCTGAAAGTTTTTTCTTTTTTTACTTTGTTTCTCGTGAATGTGATGACTGCACAGCACTCAATGGGAAAATATTGATTTAAGATTAGTGTTGGCTGATATTTTTACAACTGAAAGGTGTTCATGGAATAATTATTACATTTCACATAAGTGCAGATACGGAAGTGCAGGTATGTGAGTAACACTGCTGATTCTCTTTAATTGTCCTGAAACTTTTGTTCCATTTTGTTTTAGACATGAAAAATAAGAAAAACAAGTCTCCTGAAAAGGTTTTCTGATGATTTTTTTTTCACTCCATCTCACGCAAAGAAAATGTTTTCCCCACTATTCAACAAGTGATCCAAAAAAAAAAAAAAAGAATCCTGATAATTATTTCTTTTTTTAATGATTCACATGTGGGGGGAAAAATACATCTAATCCGGTCCTGAGCACATTTGTGACTGAAATGTCAAATGGTGTCAAAAAAACAAAAAAAAAACCCTCAAAGAAATGCAAGTTATCACAACCTCTCAAAACCAAGAAACCAACAAGAAACAGACTCAGTGCCACCAAAGAGAGATGAAAAACAAAACAAACAAAACAAGGACTCAAAATGCCCCCCCCCC
>JARJLU010012689.1:65000-99708 GCA_030272975.1 Sparidentex hasta | reverse complement strand
TTAATCCCCCCCCCCCCCCAAAAGAAAAGGGCCTCAAACTACCAGTCTCAAAACTACGGGATTCAAAACAAAAACAGAATTATCTCCCCATGAACTTAAAGCCATCACGGACACAAAGCCAAGATACGAGACTCAAAAAAAAAACAAAAAAAAAACATGAAGGGATGCAAAACTACCATGGCCAGACTCAAAACCACCACAAAGAGATGCAAAACTACCAGAGGCTCAAATTGGTCAAAACTCTAAAAAGTGCTTAACCTCTTCAGAAACTTAAAACTCACACACAGTCTCTATGGGTGTGTGCGTGTGCAAGACTACACAGAAACACCTGAGACTAAACACTCCAAACCATCCGTCACATTTTATTTGTCAGAAACATTTCTTCAAACTGTCCTCAGCCTTCAGGTGCAGTTTCACTCTTTTCAGCTCGTATTTCTTCAGACTTCGACCTTTAAGAAACAGGAAGTGGATCTGTGGGAGCTCTGTCCTCCTGCAGCTTCTCAGATCTCATGTTGAGCTGCTGTTCAAACCCCCGAGCAACACACCGCTCCTACCCACAATCCCCAGGGAGTGACACAGCTGCATGATGGGAGACTAAAGGGTAGTCGAAGCCCACAGACACACAGACGTCTAAATGTCAGAGTGATTTAAATGTCACCAGTTCATTATTTCATCATTTAACTTCAAGGTTTCCTGTGTTCAGTCTGTGGACCCTTAAAGGCAGACTGTGTGTTGCTGCCTCCTGCTGGCAGACCGTGTGAACAGCATGTACAAGCAGTGGCCACAATAATGCAAACACCTAAAGTGTCACTGTTCTCAGATAAATATACAGAAGACCAACACTCTTTAGTTTCAATACCTTTAATGGTGAAAATCAAAATTAAGTTTATTTTCAATAAAGGTCCATTCAGCAGGCCAACTGTTCTTCAGCCTTCAACTGCATCACATGCTCTCCAGCAGGCAAAGCCACAGACACCCTGGTTACTAACGGCAAAGAACTTGGACAACGAAGAAAACTGAAAAAAAACTCTCAAAGAACTGTCAAGAAAAGTGTGAGGGATTACATGAATGTAATTAAATCTGAGGCTCAGATTCCCACAGGTAGCAAACTAACTATTGAAAGGAAACACCAATCAATTTATGCTCATGTAGATTTTCTTTAAACTGTCCACTTAAAGTTTACATTAGAATTTATATTAACAGAAAGGGTTGTGGTCTACCGTGTAGCTAATTACCCCACAATATTAAGTAATTAAAATCCATTTTAACTTCAATTGTTTCAAACACTGTTTCAATAAAACAGTTTCTACTGAACAGTCACAATTTAGTTGAAACAGTTTTGTCTTGTCAGAAAGACAACCAGACAGTCCAATCGATCACTTTCTCTTCAACCAACTGACAGGTAACTGAACTTGTTATTTACGGCTGATCAGAGATCAGTAATGAACAGAGGCTTAGTGGAAACAGATTTGAGTTCAAACTTTTTATTGTCAGAAAATCTTGGTGCAGTTTACAGACGGCGACCACGACGGCCACCCTTCCTCCTGGTTGAGTCTGACGGGATCGGAGTGACGTCCTCTGATCAAAGCAATGAAGAAAGAAACAAGAAAAAGAAAAAAAGGAGGTCAAACATTGCAGACTGGAAAAACTTTTACACTACAATGCAAACTTCAACTGTCTACAGGCTCAGTTCACACTGGGACAGAGTTCATGTACTCCAGTACGGAAAGGATCACAAAACTGTACTCAACTATTTCCTTTTTCTTCAATTTCTACTTTCAGAGGGAAAATTCAACAGCTTACTCTTCTTATTCAGGAAGACAGAATCTCACAGCAACAATATTCTTTAAACGCCAAATATTCTATTAGTACGAAAACTGCAAGGCACTTATGATATTTTAACTTTATCAACAGCTCATTATGGGCCCTTGTGACGAGCTCAAATTTGGCTGAAGGACAATTCATGCAGCACTTAAATGTTTCTCATGTATATTCATGTTCTCTGTGTGAAAGACTGTAAATGTCAAGAACAAATGGACAAGATGAAAGGCATTTTGTATAGAAACATTGCAGCAGTTATTGTGGGATCTCTGTCACATAGTTTTAATGGACTTAAAACCCACCAGGAAAGCACCACATGCTGTCAGACATGTGACTATGGTTACCAAATGATATTGTACTGGCTCATTTCAAGCTTGCTTCCTGAACAGAAGTTTAGTAGTTGAATTGATGGGTTTAGTAAAAAAACAGTCAAAAAAGCTATAACACCACCCAGAGGTTGGTTCATTTGCTTTTACAGTACAAACTGCACCAGCCTGCTTTACAGTCGGCTGAGACCATCTCAAAGAGTCTCGGTCTGGCTGGTCGGTCTGTAGCTCTCACACCAGTTTACGTGAATTGTGCAATATGGACAAACTGATCAGACGTCATTCTAGCCAAACTAATTTAGGTGTATAAGCATGCAATTCCATTTTTTGTGCATAACCTGACTTGGAAAAAAGTATTTGCATGGTTTTAGTACTTTCAAGTCAATGGTGTGAATAGCTACAAAAATATGTCATACGCCGCCAGAGAGCAGCAGCTCCATGCAGACTGATTTAATCCTTGACTACCTGATTTCAGATCAGCAGCAGTTAAACATGTCTGACTGCCATGTTACCATGGAGATGTGATCATGGATTACATGATGATACCCAGACTGAGGGGGATTTAAAGTGACCTGCAGACAGGAAGGATGTGTGTCTGTGTGTTGGTGACTCACCGATACGTCCGATTTTCATGCCTGAACGGGCCAGAGCTCTGAGAGCAGACTGGGCTCCAGGTCCAGGAGTCTTTGTCCTGAAAACAGACGGTTTCAGTCAAATTGTAAAACTTACAAAATGTACACAAACTGGAGTCCCACTGACAGGTATGGTGTGTACCTGTTTCCTCCGGTGGCTCTCAGCTTGATGTGCAGAGCTGTGATCCCGAGCTCCTTGCAGCGCTGAGCGACGTCCTGAGCTGCCAACATGGCGGCGTATGGAGACGACTCGTCTCTGTCGGCCTTCACCTTCATCCCACCGGTGACACGGCAGATTGTCTCCCTGGAGGCACACAGACCAATCAGACATCAGATACAGGGTTGCAACGGTGCTTGCAGCTGCTCCACAGTCAAATAAATTATGATGGCAAGCACGAGTAAGGTATGGCAGCTCATGGTTTTGCAACAGAAAATATGGGAAAGTGCTGGCCAGGAGAAATGTTAAATGTGAACTTACTTCCCGGAGAGGTCGGTGACGTGGACAAAGGTGTCATTGAAGGAGGCGAAGATGTGGCAAACTCCAAATACATTTTCTCCTTCAGCCACCTGAGGACCCAGACTGATGACCTGCTCCTCCTTCTTTTCCTTCCCTTTGCGAGGAGCCATCGTCTGATGAAGAGGAGGAAAGAGTTAGACATGGGAAAGAAGCCACAACGTCCACAGACACTTCATGAACCAATGTAGTAGTCAGTTGAGATGCACCATGATCCTGAAAATACACCCTAGTCACTGATCTGCAGGGTTAAGTGGCGATGAAATCATGGAGACAAGTTCAGTTAAGGAAAAAAAAGCAGCACGCATCATGAATCTGAACTACTGAACTTCCAGCAAGACTTCCAAGCATTTGCTGGCTGAAGCTGCAGAGCATCACTTCAGGATCCATCTGCAAGAGTCTACCAATATGAATCCAACAGGAACACACAAAAACAAGTTACAAATACCACTTTAGTTCAGGACCAAGATCATCTGACAGGAGACAGACCAAACACAAGTTTCAAGCTCTGTCATCAGCATTAAGAAGACACCCTGCTTATTGCGTTTCTACATGGAGATTTGTCTATTAGTAAGGAATTATGCTCGAACATTTCTAAAAAAAAAAAAAAGACTCTGCATTAAAAACCACTCTATCCCCAGAGCAAATTCTCCAATTCTGGTTGAAACATAGGATGCTCTTCGTCCTTTTATCCAGTTTTACAGCACCATCTTTATATAAATGATTAATGTAACATATTTACGTTTCAACGTTTGCAACGCTTCCAGTGAGTTTCAGTCCGAATAGGAGTGCATTCAAAACTCCCATAGAGACACCGTCAATTTACATCAAACTGGCACAACCATGTGACTCGCAGGTTATACACAACATGAATTGGGACAGCTTTCAAAATTAAAGCCTGTCAAAAAAGTTACCAGCAGCCGTTCAAGAATCATCCAGCGTTTCTCCACCGGCTACATTTATTCCCTCGCCAATTCTACACACTGTCGTCCATAATACTGAGGGTATCCAATTAGCAGTCTGGCGTCTAATCTTGCATCTATCACACGAATTTGATCACGCTGCTTCAACCGTATCATCACTCAGAACCCCACAAACTTTGTGAGTCGCTTTCTGTTCCTACCAACAATAAATTACATGTAAAGCGAAAACTTGCGCAAACGTGTGACCACCGGCAGTTTGACAAGATGCTAAAGTTAGCCTGCTAGCTTCTAGCAGCCAACGTAGTCTGACCTGGTCAATATTAACCTTTTTTGCTCCTGACGGTACAAAAATACATCAAAGTACCTCCTTAATTACGCTATAGTATGTTTAATTTAAGTGTGAATACTGTTTTCCCGCTACTAAACTCAACACTCTGAGCTAAAATGGCGACATGCTTCAGCAGCTCGTCGACTCGCAACACACACAAGAGAAACATGCAGAAACATACATGAACTTTCTCGCAGAAAAATAATTTAAACCCGAACAGAAACAAATATTATCACAGAATAAGTTGGGATACATTAAATTATCGGATGTTCACCTATAAAGCAGATTAAAGTTGGATAAATCGCTGAGGAGAACCCACCTCTGTGTGTCTCTATACGAAGCAGAAACAAGAAAGGAAAGAATTTCCGCTTCCGGGGCCAAAGTTGAGTCAATCCAGCGCGGGAATGAGCTGCTGCTGCCGCCGCGTGGTGTTCACAAGAACAACACAACTTTATAAATACAGTTTTTTTTCTAATGCAGCCTATATTTACTATTTATTATCCCAGTTATGTAATAATTTAGAGTAGAAAATAAGCAAATTAAATGTATATGAATTAATATTTTTTTTGTTTGTGGTCTTTTCCTGTTCGTGAGGCACTTCTAATAAACATTTGGTTAATTTATTTTCATGACCATAATATTTCTTATACATCTACTTATTTCTATTTATACATATTTTCCTAATTCCCTTTGGTATTTAGATTTTTTAAATGTCCCTGCATGTTTTTATGCATTATTTTTAAGGCATTATTTCCCCTATATATGTTGAATATTGATAGAATTGTTAAATTATATGTTGATTTAATCTTATTGAAAATAAGGCAATAACCCGATAAGATAAACTAAATTAAAAATGTGCTACTTTGTTTCCAATGCAACATCTTCTCACACAATGTCCCAATGACACCTCATCTGATTAATAACTCGTCACAGTTCTATTTGTATAAAAAAAAGCCACAAGGATGTTGCTCCCTCTGTTGAGATTTACCTGTTGTGCTGATGTGATGTGGTTATAGACTCACCTCACCTGTGTAGACTGATTTTGAAATTGCCAGAATGCGCACTGAAGAAGGGTGTGTTGCCCGAAACCGTTGTGCATGTTCTCTTCTACTTTACAGATCTAATCTCCTTGTACATGAGTGTCTAAACGGCTTTTTCGTAATCTAAACAAAGTTAAACAGTCAATGAAAAAATAAACTTTGAAATGTTGTTACTTTAAATACCCCAACATCTACACAGAGTTTGGTGGGCACCTGAGTTCATATCCACAAGTCAGGTTTATAGAGAGTGTTGGGTTTAATGACATTGCTTTGAGTTCTGTTGGTTATCAATTACATGACCACGGTCATATTTAGGAGTTTGAAATTGTGTATTTACAAACGTATTAGACATGGAGTTGGGTTAAGCCTGATTCAGATTTTATGTCATAAACATTGTTGACTTTAATAAAGAAAAAAGGGACGCTTGTATAATGAATCTGAACTGATGAATTACTAGTCAGACTTTCACAAATTTACTGACTGAAGCTGCAAAGCGTCAGAGCAGCATCCATCAAGAAGGATCTACTGATATGAATCCAACAGGAAAACACTTATAAACAAGTTATTACAACAAACACAACTCGAGTTCAGGACCAAATTAAGTCTTTAAGTTCAAAATTTTCGGACAAAATTTTTCCAGGATCAGCTGACAACATCTGACAGCTAAAATAAGATCAGAAACAAGCACACCAACATTACAAGGCTTCATTAACAGTTACAAGCTTTTTTAACTTAAATGTCATCTAACTGTCATTTACAATAGAAGGAAAAGACACTTTGCCTATTTTATTTCCATTTAGGCTATTTTCATTCATACAATTCAGAATTAAGACAGCAAAACAAATCTGAATTAGGCTACTTAACTTTACAGTATCGCTTTTAAGAGGCTATAATGAAGTGATCCTACAGTCTCAATACTCAAGG
The DNA here is from genome assembly GCA_030272975.1 of Sparidentex hasta. Taxonomy (NCBI): domain Eukaryota; kingdom Metazoa; phylum Chordata; class Actinopteri; order Spariformes; family Sparidae; genus Sparidentex; species Sparidentex hasta. Next base: position 93,200 of record JARJLU010012689.1, on the reverse strand, counting down.
CCTCAGAGGAGCCTTTAAATTGTTCATACTTTCACCCATTTACAGTCTTTTTATTAAGATGAAACCGTCACTGTAGCTGCTAAGCTAAAAGAGATGGCACACACCCCCTCAAGTTTGGGAGCTCACGGAGCTTCACTTGGCTTTTCATCAGGTGAGATAAACAGTTTCACATTTGGGTGAACTGTTCCTTTAAAGAAGTCAGTTGGGGGAGATTAAAAGGAGCCCACAAACAGGAGATTTAGTGGAGATGTACAGCATGTGGCCTTATAGGAGAGGATTATCTGCGCCTGAACCCTTTGAAGTGTGATATTTCTTAATTAAAGCTCACCGCAGTGTCATCTGCTCCAAAAGAGCAGGGCTGTCGATCCCAATCCAGATAACTGATTTATGAATCAACTATCTGAACTTGATGATCATGAGGGAATACACTTGTGACTGGTCTCTTTAGGAGACTGAACAAACTCTGAAGAATTTTCATCACACCGCTGTCAAAAAAAAAAGTAATTCAATTCAATATAAATCAAAGATAAAAGATTGAGGTTCGCAGTGAGGGACTAAGTTGTTGGAAGCATCGTCACATGATAATGTCTTTTAAGTAACATTGACATGTTTCAAACTCTGATCCCTCAGCAGTGAGTCAACCTGAACAACAGCCTCTCTCTCTCTTTATTTTTTTTACCTGCACTTTATCTTAAAATGTCACTTGTTGACTCATCTGCTTTTCGGCAAGAAATTCAACGTGGAGGAAATTATTCAGCACAAAATGTCATCACAAACACGACCAAATGTGTCTGTGTCTTTGAAGGAAATCACACAGTAGCGTTTTTACCACCTCAGTTTATTTACAGAAACACTTTGAACACGATGCAGAAGAAGAAATACTCCAAAAAACTACAAAAGGAAAAAGATTAAAAACACATACGTACACACACACACACACACACACACACACACACACACACACACACACACACATACACACACACTCTCTCTCTCTCTCTCTCTCTCTCTCTCTCTCTCTCTCTCTCTTTTGCTCTCTCTCTCTCTCTCTCACACACACACATACACACACACATTTCACACTGTTACACACTGAGCATGCAGCATTGGAGTTAATACAGTACAGTACAATATCCATCATAGTAGAAAAAGCTGAGTGGATATGAAGGAGCTGATTATTGATCATTGATTATTGATTTTGCAGAGCATGAACATGACGGAGAGGAAACAGGGAGGAGTCAGTCTGTTTGAACTCTGGATTTTACTTTTATAGAAATGAGAAAATAATTAATTTTGATTTAAAAACATCCATAAATGTTAAGATGAATGTTTGTTTATTGTTCGATATTTTATTCATTATCTCTTTTTCACTTCTTTTTCTGAAAGAAAAGCCAAAAAACATTCAATTGATTACCTCGAAGAGCAAAAGAGCTTCAGACAAAACTTCACACTGATACAAACCTTTAATTCTATTAGTCTCAAGTTTCAGTCGTGAAAGTAACTACTGATGTGTGAAGGAACAATATTTAAAGCCAACTGTAGAAAGATCAAATTTATGCTGTAGAAACCAGTTAAATGAATAAATAAACTTGGACAGGTTGTTTCTTAAAGTACCCCAATATTTATATGGAGTTTGCTCGGCACCTGAACCTGAGTTCATGTCCACAGGTCAGGTTTCTGTGAATTTGAGCAGTTTGATGAAATATGGTTGTTTAGTCAGGGTTTACATTCTATAATTCAACACATATGACACGTGTTTAACACTTTTTAACACTTTACAGTTAAGCAAAACAAAAATCTAGAAAAAATAACACAAAAAGTATACATTTTGTCATTCTAACCTAAATGATGAATTTGACATTGTAGCAGGGATGTGAAACAACATTCAGACCATATTGTGTGGTTATGGTCTCACTTAATAAAACTTAACAGTTAAACTGTTCATGACTATTGTCATATTTATTGACTGCTGGGGTTTGACTAAGCATAAGAATAAAAAGAAGTTTCCACCAAAAGTACATGTTTGCACATATTTAAATTTACCAAACTATATTGAGATCATCTGACACTATAAATAACTGAACAGCATGAAATAAATACAAATTGAGCTTCTTGCGTTTTCTTAAATACTATAAAATTTGTACAGCATTTGGTTGGTGGCTTGTTAAAACTGTCAGGTCTTTGCACCGGATTCATGTACAATCGGACATGAGGACACAAATCCAAACCTCCAGAACCACTGATATAGAATTTTTACATACTGAGTCAGCGGAAATCAGTTAGCACACAAGCTAATGTCAGAATGACACATTTATCTTTTTCTCTATCCTGTTAATTCTCAACCTATTAGATGAATATCATGTTTTTAGTCAACAGAAGCTTCATTTTGATGTGTCTTCCATTTTTAGCAGCGAAAAATGTAGTTTGAAGTGTTTTTGATCCAAATTATCCTGTGACTTTAAACCTCATAGAACATAAAACTAAATAAGCATATGTTATCTAATCAAGTGCAAATATTAATAAGTAATAATAACAATTAAAAAAAACAATTAAAAGGTTTAGTATCAGTGCTGAGAAACCCACAACTCTAATCTCCTGGGTAAATGGTTTGCTAGCCTATTAGCATTATTAGCATGTCTTACTGTATCCAATTTAAGCCACACACTAGGATGTTAGCTTGCTGAAAACCTGTTATCTTGTAGCCAGAGCCAAGAGTTTCTGCAGTCTCTGAAGTGACCTTCTCCTGCTGTTTCCCATCACGTCGATAAGAAAAGCTTCCCATGGTGAACATGCTCTCAGTGCTGCAGGTGAAGCTTAAAAACAAAGACTTCCAACCAGGAACCGAAACATTCACATCTGAGAGAAAATCAGAGCAAAAAGTCATAAATCCTGAATCAGTCATCTCCTCTGGATCACAGACTGAATCAATCACTTGATGGTTGGAAGTCGCTGCTTTGGATTCATGAGGATAAATACGGAGCAGCCACACCTACTGAACATCTGGTAAAAACAGGAAAAACATCAGCATCGGTTCATCAGAGTAACATGTGAAATCTGCTTTACGATGAATTCTTCAGTTTCAAGCATAAACACCAAAATAGTTCTAAAAAAATGACATCTCAGATATTTGCAGGGAGCATCTGAGCGTCCCCAGAGCTCAAAGATTTCCACCACGAATAAATAAAACTTTCAAGTGTCTTAAAAGGTCAGAGTGGAGGTTTAGAAAACACAGACTAGTCTACTGTATAAAACAGCCATTCACTCTGCAGGTGCCATTTGGCGTCCCAACTGTGGTTGCACTCAAGTTTGGGGTAAATTTGATGATGAGGAGAGTAAAACCAACTGTGGATCAGAGAAACATATAGAGCCAGACCCCAGGGAAACTTCCTACCCAAGTTCAGATTTTGGGGCCAACAGTAGCTGAAAACCTTATGAGATACTTGGCAAGTGGAAATTAGAATAAAAAGAGAAATCTGTTGTGTTGTTAAAGAGAACATTCCTGCTTGATCTCTGTTGCTGTCATCAAATTAACAGAATTTTGGATGAAACTTAAGGAGTCAGAAGAACAGTATCTTCTAGGATAGAAAAAAATACCAGCAAGAACTTTTAATACGTGTGTTTGGTGTACTCAGCTCCCTAGTTGGCAAAATCCCCAGATGTCTGAAGGGCTGTATCTTCAGCTGTTCATAAGACTTTCATTGTGCTTTTCTTAAATACTCAGAAAATGGTACTCATTTTGGTTAATTGCAATGGTGTTTTGCGAATTAGACTATGAGAGGATCTAAATTTAAACATTTTTACACCTGATTCAGAGCCAGTCAGAAAAAAACAGCTAGCATGCTGGCTGTTATTAGCATAACACAGCTATCTGTCTATTCTGTTTATTCTCACCTTGTTGAGTTCACTTTAAATTTAAAAAGGATCTCAAGCCTTAAAAGGTGGGTACAACTGCTTCAATCGAAAATTTAATCGACTATCGACTATACTTAGTTATTCAAAATGTTTTATTAGTGGGTGGAGCTTAAGACTGACACCAAGCAATACAGCACCAGTAGCAGGCTCCGCCCTTACAGTAGCCCCACCCTTTAACTGGTGACATCATCAAGAAAAGGCCCCATTCTTTTCTCTTCAACTTTCAAGTTGCAGGAGTCAGAGATCATTTGGAAACAGCCTCAAGTTGACCTTTGACCAGATGTTCAGCCTCCTCGGTTTGTTGAGTATTTCCAGAGCAGGGACGCCCAATAGCAAAGAGATGTCAAGTTAAAAAAAAAAGGCAGCGGCGCTGTGGCAAACACATTCAGCGGTTGCTAAGGGAACTTGTGTCACACGCTATAATGCATATCATACTAACAAAAATAATAAAGCTAGTAATACACAATGTGTTCTCTACAGGGTGATTCACACAACGGTAGCACTGGATGTCTGATTCAAACATTAAAAAGCTTTTAAATATACAAACGCGATATACCGAGAATAATAATATCATCATCATAGTAAGAATCTGATTGTACAAAGTTCTACATTCTCCCGACGGTAAAAAGCTGCTAAAGCCTCTGAGACGAACACAACGGGTCAAAAGTCGCAGAATATCAAAGACGGCACTGCTGGCGTTTTGTTAGGTCGTGGCTAGCAGACACCATTGCTCCCAGTGAGGAATGCTAACAAAGCTAACAAGTCCGAGTCAAGTCACTGGAGAGCTGGAAAACAACATGGCAGCCGCGAATGCCAAAACGCAGCAGAGGGCGAAGCCGAAACACAAAACACAAAGTCAAGTCTTGCATGCAGAAAACCACATTTTCTGTACAAAAAGTAAACACCATCAATGAAGAGGAAGAAATACAAGCTCTCCATACAGAACTCCAGTCAAAAATCTAACGTTTTAAGAACGTAGCCATTACCACAAAACCTCATATCTCCTAAAAAAAGAATTCACCAACAAAACTGTTGAATGCAGCCACTTTGAAACAGAAAATTGTTTGGTGTCCTAAAAAATTGTGTAAATAGAGATATGAGGTTTCACACAGCGTCCACACCACCGACAGACCAACACAACGGGAACACCAGTCAGATTTGTCCAGTTGGACGGAGGCTCAGAAGAGACAAAACCCACAAACACAAATCGAATACATGAGTTGAAAAATGAAAATGTTATACGATCAACTCTTCACTTTCTGTCTCCCTTTTTGTACATTCAATCCTCTACCAGCTTCACATTTTACACTTTGCCCTCGTAACAATTTCCTTGTTGCTCCTATGAAAGTCAGAATAGATCAATAGAATAGGATACATTTTTTGTTCTTTAACTAATTGCGTTCAAATATAATTTAGTCCTTTAATCTTATGACATCATGTAAATGAGGTTAGTCTGTAAATATCACTTCAAAGCCTACTGCTATATTTACAGTTTTGTTAATAACGCATTTGCTCAGCTGTTAATGACACTTGAATATCCAAATTAGAAGGATTGCAAAAATAAAATAGATAAAATCAATACCAATCACAGCCTCAAAAGATTTAATTGGATCTTTTAAATTTGTTTATCGTTTGAACTTTTAATTTGTCTGATATTTTTGTCACTTCTAGGACTCCATACCGATGAATGTTCGTTGTTTTCTAATCTTTGTTCCCAGCAATAGATGGTGAGATACTGTGTTAGTGATTCTGATTGGCTTTCCAAGCATCACGGTGGATCATTTGCAGTTCTTTTACTTCAAAACCTTAAAAATTCTGAAAACAATCAAGAGTCCATTTTGGATTCATTTGGCATCCCAAAGGAGATTGATAGTCAGACAAATGGAAACCACAAAGAGACATACTTTGATTTTGTTAGAGCACCCAACAGTTCATTAAATATCACTTTGAATGTAATGATCAATTCACCCAATAGTTTTTTAATTGTTCGAATTCATTTTAGCAGTTTTAATGCTGACAAACTCTAATTAGATTTCATTTCATTTTGGAGTTAAGTGCTAAAATAAAATCAGAGAGAATAAGTTGTTTCCTTCTTTTCTTCTTCTTTCTGTTTTTGTCACATGCTTCCTTCCTTTCTTCTTCATCTCTGAATCTAAAACATTTTACAGTTCCTTCCTCTAATGAAGCCTGGAGTGGAGAGCAGGCGGCAGGCAGACAGCTCATTAAGGTACCTCGTTAAGGCCCTCCTCCTTAGGACACCTGGCAGGGGGGTCACGGGTCGTGCGGGGTGGAGGTGTGGCTGTTCATGGAAGATCACAGACCGGAGAGGGTGGAAGCTTGAGGAGCTCTGCGAGCCCAATGGAAGCAGAGAGATGAGCATCCAACATCCAAAACTCATCGGGGTGTTTTTAGCATTTCCTGAACTGCTTATATTAATTATTAAATATTACATTACTATCACATTTACTCTGTTTGATGATGTAGTTACAAAAGCAGCTGATTGCTCTTTAGGCCCAAACATCACAATGTTACCATGTCATAATTGTGAGATAAAATTCTGTTTATATATATATATATATATATATGATTCATTTAATCTTATGAAGAACCTGAATAATAAAATCTGTCTGATAAACAAATGATGAGCATAATGTTAAATTGTATGAGAACAATATTTTTATGACCACTGAGGATGTAAACCTGTCATGACGTTTACATCCGACTATTTATTTTAAGATTGAATAGAGTTAAATTCCAACATACTATAAATAAATACATATATAAATATAAAGGATTCTTTCAACAAAATGTGCAATTTAGTATTTTGTTTTCTACTGTATTTTATTTGTCATTGCGTGTTTACTGTGTTTATTCTGTGTTATTTATTTTAAGTATTGTGAATCATTCATGAGAAATTGTGGGTATTTTGGGGGCGTACAGCCCTGGTTCTGACCAGGAGATAATTGGGCAAATGATAATCAATAGCTAACAATGATTTGATAGATATTACTCTAGTCAGATATCTTCATTGTCAGGTGGAAATCTCATATCTCCAGGAAACAGAACTTTTTATTTCAATTTAATGCTGGAATCAAAACCTAATAGGTGGAACAAAACCGTTAAGAATCTATTAAATAGTCTTTAATTAAGCACAAATGTGGGATCCACACTAACTTTTACGGTGCAGTGCTGCAAATGATAATTTCTCATTAATAAGATATAACTGCGGTGATTTCATGATCTGAAGTCAGAGGTGCTTTTCATGGTAAATTTAAAGGGTTTAATTGAAATTTTGTAATTTAATTGGATACATAAGGGGATTGTTATATACTTTATTTTCACAGAATAATTTTCATCTAAAACTTCTTAATACATTTTAATATCTATATTAATTCACAACTTCATTGTAAAATAAAAGTCTTGTAACATTATTTTGTGATTTTATAAAGGGGTTAAACCCATTAACCAAGCCGAGAAGCCTGCAGAAACCTACTGCAATCTCTTTAATCCACTCTTGTCATTTATTATGCCAGATTTTTTTTTTTTAATATTCCCAAAAAATATTTTAATTTGCAGCTGATAATATGTCACGGCAAACCAAAGTCCCTTCAATCTATTTAACTCCTCATTGAACTCTAAAGTATATATCATTTGTTAATTCAAAGATATTGAAATACAGTCTCGGTGTGTTTTCAGGCAGAAACTAAAAACTAATTAAAAACTAATTAAGAGCTAACTAAAGGCATTGAGTCAGTTGTGTTGTCAGTTGTTGAGGTGATGGTCCTGTCAATCCTCTTGAAGGAGGATTTGGAGATAAGAGGTTTTCACCCATTATTACAATCTCTGCTGTATAGCTGATTGGCTAATCGGGAAGGGGTGTGGCTGAAGCAAAGTCCAGACGAGCTGATTGGTCGATTGATCGGTTGGTTGTGCAGTTCACTGCTCTCTGGCCCCGCCCCCCCTCCTCATTCATCTTGTTTTCCCAAACTAAATCCTGATTGGTTGGTGTCAGACGCCTGGCCTGCTGTCAATCAATCAGTTGTCAAGGCGACGGCGGCCCCATCAAAGACCCACCCACTCTGGAAGTTAACTGCATGGACAAAAAAAAAAAAAAAAAAAAATCACAGTTAATGAAGTTACGATACAATGACATAGTTTCAACATATTGTGACTGTTATAAAACCTAAAACCTAAAATGTTTAATAATTATAAATATTTACATAATTTGTTAATTGTAGGTAATCAAAGGTAATCAAACAGAATGTTTTGGTTGGTTGGTTAGTTGGTTTGTGGTCAGGAATATACAGAACTATTAAAAAGATTTCAATGAAACTTGGATGGAGGATGGGCCTCGACCCAGAATAGACCGCATTAACATTTGGTGCAAATCCAAGAATTTTCTTTTTATAATTTTCACATTTCCTGATCAAAAAACAGGTGTATTTAGTGGCTGATATCTATAAGTGAGGATCCAAATAAAAATCCTAATCTAGCAGATTTAAATATGTTTGATTCTATATTAAATTAGGTTTAATTGAATTAAAGACACTTGACGTAGCAGAGGCAATGCTCTGCTGAGTGCCATTCTGGTAATAATAATATTACAAATATGTTTAAGACATTTTAGACTGTTCACACCAGGAAGTGTCTCTGAGGCATCTTTGTAAAATATCTTTTTTTCTTGAGTCTTGGTTACCTGGTTAATACTCACAGGATCAGTAGCTAGTGCAAGTGCCAACTTGCTAGCAAGCAGGGAACATGCTTATATATGTTCAACAAGTGTCCTAAGTTCTCTCTATTTCCTGTCTACTGTTCTCTTTACTTCTCCTGACCTGCAGTTCATCGTTTTTCAAAAAAAAGCTACTGAAAAAAAGAAAAGAATCGATAGCTTATTGGCTAACAAGATAAAAAGATAATAAGTCTTCCTCTCTGCCATATAAGCCATGTCTGGCCTGTTTAAAACTGACCTCTGACCTGTTCTTACTTGCTGAGCGTGGAGGGGGAGCCTGAGCGGTGGAAATGGACGATCTGCCACTTCCCATCGCGACGGTGCCACACCCTAGTCTCCTCTGATTGGGCAGTGCGAGGCGTCCCGTTGGCGTCGATGTACTGTGTCACTCTGATGTAGGCGATGCAGGCGGCCTCGTCCCCAACCAGGTGGATATGAGGGTTCAAGATGGTGGTGTGGACCGGTTTACTGTTCTTAGACCACACTGAGGAGAGACGGAGACAGTTACCTGGACAGGTAGTGCTAAATATGACTGCCTATTTAATTAGATGCTCCTGTTATTGTCTCCACACCAGGTATCATAAGTTATAAACCAGAGTGGGACAGTCAGAAGTGCAGGAAGTTCGGTTCAACTCACAGTTTTCAAAATAAAAGCGGTGGAAGTCTAAGCCTTCGACCAGATTCCCCAGCGCCTCGGGCTCGAACGCCGTCACAGCTGGGTCACACATTTTACTGTAAAGACAATATAACTTCCAGAATAAGAATCTCAATCTCTTCTTGCAAAATGTAGTGTGACGTATACCAGTTTTTAAAAACAGCACGTTTGTTTACTTTCTGTCAACACTACAATAATGTGACGTTGGCCTCCAACATTTGTGATCACATTAGTTTTTCTTCTGGAAAGCTAGGGTTTATTGAGGCAGTGGAAAACAGCAAAATCAAGCTTATGTTTGAAACATCCAGCCCAAAAAATCTCATCCCTTTTCTGCTAATAAATACAAACAACTGCCTAAATACGTACCACAGTCTGAAAATAACTGACCGAAAGGACAGTTAGCTGCATGGCTAACTGATCTAGCAAGCTAATGGCAGCTGCAGTTAACTTATTTCACATTATATATTTTTTGTAAATTCCAATCAAAAATGCCAAATGATATTGAATATGACTCATTAAAACAAAGGTATGTATGTGACGCGGGTATGTAGACAGACAGGTACCCTGTTCAGTTGTTTCATAAAGGCTGAATAAGATGACAGGATGGGATAATTAGAGGCCACATTCACTGGATTGTTTCCTTTTATTTGTCAAGGCATTTGAAGCATTTATTGCTTTCGAGATATTGAGAGATTTTACACATTACAAAACATGCTTTTAGAATAACATACCAACCCCAGCTTAAACACTATGTTCAAAGCTAACTGTGAAAAGTGAAGTAACTGACTGGAGGCTGAAAAAGTAGCGCGATCACTCAGGTTGGATGTGAATATAATGTCACTGTCGAGTTCACAGGAAGTAAAGAGACAGGGGATTAAAGAGATGGTGTGTGTGTGTGTGTTACATACGTGTAGCTCTCAAAGTCTCCATTGCTGATTGCCTCGATAAGTTGTTCAGTGACTTTAATGATGTCCTGTTTCCTCACTGATAGACGGACAGGCAGACAATCAGACAGACAGGTTAGTATCATCGTTGTATCAGTTTTGCATCTTAGCCGAATCCTCTTCAGGCTTTTAAAAACCTGTCAGTCATTAACGAACCGAGCTGTGAACACTGTGTGTGTGTGGTTGTGTGTGTGTACCTCTGGTGTCTTCATCCTCTATAGTGGTGTTTGTGCTCTCAGATGATTCCTACAACAACAACATGAGTCACAGTGATGATGTTTCACACAGATTTGACTTCAGACTGCTGTGATGCTGATATCACCCACACAAACAACAGGAAGGCTGCTGCTCATTCTCAGCTGTCACAATCACCCTCTGACTGGCTGCCAAATCTCAAGAGGGACGCCCGGTCTTATCAAATATCAGAGGGAAGATACCAACACATGTGATGACAACCCTCGACCTGCAAGTGTTTTAGCTGAGTTTTCTGTCTGTTTCTGAAAGAATATGTTTATATGTTAATTTTGTGTCATTTAATCAAACTAGCAGCTGTGCTACTTAATGTGAACATGCTGACAGTGAAAATGCTAACATTGGGGATGTTTTGCAGGCATATGATGGTTTACCATGTTCACTATGGTATTTTAGCATGTAAGCATTCTAACATTAGCCAGTTAGCGGTAAAGGTAAGACTTTATATTAACCCTGGTAAAAGCTGGTTAGTAGTTATTATACAGTTGACTAAGATGACATGCTTTTAAAAAAAACATTTGTTAATGGTGCAATATGTTAGAATTAAACATGATTTTTTAAAAATAATTTAGTGTGAAGAAATAACAGTTTTAGCATGATGATAAAGACCTTCCTGTGCTTTGTTGCAGAGATGTATACTGAAGTTATCCTCTTACCCAGGTATCACTGGCACCTTCTGACGATTACCACTTTGTACCTTAAGATACAACAGTCTGACAATAAAGCTCAGGCCTCAGGTGGTGGGCACTGACTTATGGGACTGCTAGCCACATGGCTAACTGAGCTAACAAGCTAATGTCAGCTACAGTTGATGGGTACTCTGGTAATATTATCCTCTATTTTCATGAATCTGACAGGTGGTTAAATTTCACCTTTAAGTGAATATTTATTTGAAATTTGCAACTGATGTTTGTAATACTTTGTAAATGGATGATAAATACTGTGTGGTTCATCTATAAACATTATTTAGAGGGCTGTTATAAAGTTCTAAGTGATACATGTTTACAATTTCTTAATAAATGGTTAATATAGTTTTATTTTGTTTGTTAAAAGTACAGAATTAACACACATTTAATTAACTATAATTTACCATTTAATCATGATCTCGTTAGTGTCAACTGCTAAGTAGCTAATCTTTGCATGCTAACAGGCTAAAACACATTTTTGTAAAGGGTAAAAACTTTTGTCTGTAAAACATTAACATTTCAGTATGCTGGTGTTGGCATTTAGCATTTGTAACATCATTGCCATTGATTAATGATATTTATTATATTTGTTACCACAAAGAACACAAAGTGGGGATGTTATTAAGTCACCAAAGTTATTACACTTTATTTTGAATGGAATGATAATAATAACAATAAAAATAATGACAATGATAAAGTCTTCACCTTGACTCCGTCAGCCTTCTTGTTGCTTCCACTCTTTCCTCCTGAACGAGGGATGACAATGAAGAGAAAAAGAAGCAGCAGAGTCAGAAAGAAAGGAACAAAGGCAGAGAAGAGGAGCGACGGCATTGCACTGACAACTCGCTGCCTGCAAACCAACTGACAGAAATGCTTCAAAATAAAGGAAAGAAAAATTTATCCCAAAGAGTAAGAGTTTAAAATCATAAAAAAAGAAAGAAAATGAATGGAAAACGGCAAAAACAGCCTGACTGTCTGGCTTGTTTTCTGTCTGTCTGTAGGCAGGGACAGACAGATTCAAGAGTTAAACAGACAGACAGACAGACAGGTGGAGGGAGGTCCCAGCGTCACATGTGGGTCACTCAGAGAGTAGAGGCCAAATTTAGTTTGAGCTTGAGATAGTTGGAGAGCAGAAACACCGAAACGCATTCCTGAATGTTCACACTGAAACATCAGCTTCAGACACACAGGGGAGGCTGAATGCTGGACCCTCTCGCAGACGGAAATACAGCAGGAAGCGTTTTATCATGTGAGCTGATGTGATCAGACAAGTTCTATGTCAGATTTTCGAAGACTCCTAGATGTTGCTGGGATTCGATGAGATGTGTAGGAAATGTAACAGAATCTAAACAGATATGGCATGAGAAGCTTTGTGTAAAAACGTATCTTTCCTCATTCACTTCATCAGGTTCACAGCGACGAGCTCTCTGTGCTCATATTGGTCAACACTAACAACCTGTCGTCTAATTTGTCAACTCAGCAAGACAGGATAAAACATTCTGTCGTCGTGAGGCGTCCAGATGAGACCTCAGCTGTCGTCCCCTATGATTCACTTCACCAGCCAAACAGACATTTTGTCTCCGTACTGATATCAGATTGACGTCTCATTACTGATTCTTATTAAACAATATTTGGGTAATTTGGTCAAATCTAAGAATTGAACAGTGTTACAGTGATGTTAATGGTGTGGAGTCAGCTGTTTTTATTTGGATTCAGTTGTGTCAGACTGCTTGAATTAAAAAAGGATTGAACTTTTTCATGTTTTTTGGCTCACATCCCTGATGTATGTTCAGTTAAGAGATTATGTCTTAAATGTCTTATTTTTAAAGTAGATTTTAGTAAATGGACACTCTGTCAGGCCTCATAAGGAAGCAGTGCTGTTGGCAGAAATGGTTTTTCTGGAGTAGGTGAATATCACACCCTGTCCGGCCAAAGACGAGTAGTTAGGGCGATTGAATATTTATCCATTGTACTCAAAGTGCATGGATTCAAATCCCATCCTCTTTGCACTTGATGTATCATTAATCTGTCAGGATACTACCAAACCTTAACTTATATTCACACTATGATGCTCATCCAACTTCAAGAAGGTGCTCGCTATGTTTGTCATTCATGTCCAACTAGATGACTGTGTCTTGTTTAGAATCTGAAGATTTGAAGACATTCTTTTCAGAGCTGCGTGTTTTATTGCTTTCATAAGCTGTTCCACGTCCGCCGGTGAACAAATTGGCTGACCTCAAATTTGTCACACATGTCCCAGTGTTAAGCAAGCAGATGCATTTAAATAACACAGGTGGCTTGTTGCCATGGAACAGTCCATGTAACTCTCTGTGATTCCTGGCTGATTGCTTCCTTCGATAGCTCAGTTGGTAGAGTGGAAGACTGTGGGTGGACAGAGGCAGTTATCCTTAGGTCGGTGGCTCAAATCTGGTTCGAAGGATGTCATTTTCATATGCGTCTCTGTAGATTATTGGAAAGCAAGGCAATTTGACAGCTGTGATTTTTTTCTGTTGATTTATTGAGATGCAGGAATTTTGTCCAAAGAGAGGTTGTGATGGTCGTGCCGAGACCCAAACCACTAACAACACCATCTGAGTTGATTCACTGCATCCAGCTAATGTCTTGTATCTAACATTTTTTCAGTCATTACCTCCTCAGCGGAAGAGAGAAAACTAAAGTCTCCACCTCTCGCATGCGAGCTCGCTACCATTTGAAGTTCTATGCAAGGCGTTGCGACCGGATGTGATACTGTTAACGTCAAATGAAAATCCTTTTCACACCAAGTACGGATTTTCATCCTCCCAAAACATGCATGGATATGTATGAAAGCAAATTTTACTGTTTTTTTGTATTAATATTTGTACACCACTGTGGAACACTCTCGTGGAGGACATAATATTTGGACAGACCCGCAATGTCAGCGGCTTCTCTGCTTACACAAGTGTACATTTGGCCATTGAAATCCTTTAGATGATCAAATGGAAGAAAACGTTTTCAATTTTGTCTCACAACCTCCAATTTTGCATGACTAACAGCTTTCAGCTCAGTCAGGTTCAGTCAGGTTATTGATCCCGAAAGGTTAAAAACTGAGGATTGTGACTTAATGCGGTCTGTGATGACTTGAGATTGTCTGAATGTGGTTTGAAGGGGCCCAGATTGATAAATGCCTATTTACTGTAATTAAAACATATTTATCTTATTCATTATTATAACTTTCATTTTTTTTGTTATGTTTGCTGTTCATTTCCTTCAAATTTCCCATCAGAGAAGAATAAAGTATCTTGAATCGATTTATACTGTGCATGCATTATGATAATCAAAATATTACTATACATAGCACTTCTGCATTCTTTAATTATGAATTTTATTCTTTTTAGCACTAATTGAGTGAAGATGGATTAAGATAATAGATCATACTATAAACTGTGTATGTGTAACGACCTGTCTGTCTCTCCACCTGTCTCTCTTTCACCCGGTGGTTTCCATGCTATCTATAGATCTGTGGTATCCCGAGTGTGTTTGAAACTTTACGACAGCTGCTGCACACACATACACACACTCGCTCTCTCTCTTCCACACACACTCTCAGTGTTAACCTGTTAATCATGTGTACGTCGGCAGCTGATTGGTTGAGCTCTGAGTGTTAACCCTCTGCTACTGTAACACAAACCTGCAGTTTAAAGGTCAAACCCTCCAAATCCACACAAATTACACACTGTCACGTGATCCAGTGATGACCAGTGGGAAGCGAGGAGTCTATTCACCTGTAATTAGGTCTATCTGCAGACCTTCAGTAATAACAGGACATGCCCACTACATGATACTCCCTCCGTCACCTTCAGGCACCAAAAACTACTCGGATTGTGTTAGGAAAATATCTCAGGGTTCTGACCTCCTACCTCCCAGTAGGAGTCAAGAGCAATGGCTGCACTTACCGGAGAAATTTCTGGTAGCCAACATGGTGGTCAGGATGGCTCCCTGAAGGAAAGTAAACAAGGAAGGAAAGTGAGGAAAGGAAGCTAATTGTATTTAAACTCCACTCGTGAGAGAAACTTTCCTCTAAAAAACTATTAATTAATATTCTTATTTTACACAAAGAAACACATAATTGACTATTTGAGTTAATAAAAAAAAAAGTAAGAACAAAATCACATTTAAACTTCATAACACAGAGATACTGATGACAGAAGGAGGTCTCACTCTGTTTAGATTTTCACTAAAGAAAGTTATTAATAAACTCTGCAGTTCATTCAATGAAGCAATTAATTTTTTTTGAGTCCTAGATTTTCCTCTTTAAAAGAAATATCTTATAGTAATAGTGCAAGACAAAGAAAATACATGAATCAATCCTACTTGTATCTAATTTGATCATCTTTCAGTCGATATGTGTTTGATTTTGGTCAAGTTGTCAAGTTTTGTCCATTTACAGTATGCCGAATTAGCTATTAGCAGTCCCTGTTTGCAGTGTGTCTGTGGAGGTATGTATAACTGTCACTGGATTACTTTGATACTAAACAAATGTCAAAACATGAAGATTCTCAGGCAAGTTCTGAACTGCAAATTTAAATATGATTATTCTGGATGGACATTAGTGATAATGATATCTTCAAGGTAAGTCACACTAAATTATATGAATATGTGATTGATATCTTAGTGATCAGATTTAATTAAATGATGACTGATGAGGAGGCCATTTCTCAAGCAAACTGCAGCAATCTGTCTTTCAGATGTGTGCTGCAGCTCCGACAGCTTAAAAATCAGCAGCAGAGCTACAGATATGACGCACATCTATCCTGCAGGAGGTGTTTGACTAAAAAACAACTTCATAGATTCTCACAACAGCTGTGAGCGACTTTATTATCGGCTCCTTGAAGTGTGAGCAGCAGCAATCGAGTGAAATTGGGATTTTTTTTGAGTTTGGAGGGATCTGCCTGAGCATCTCAGACAACAAAGTGTGTAAACATAGAGAATCACATGGAGGATGCTTTGACAGCAGCAGCTGACCTGAAGGAGGAGGAGGACATAATCACGGGACTTACTCTAACCTCTGAACTCTCTGTCCTCAGCTTACCTTGAGTTTCCTCCTGGCGTTGAACTTCTTGAGACACTCGACTGTCTCCTGTCTGTGCATACAGGATGCCACCGTTGAGCGATGCTGGGAGGAAGATCATCATCACGTTATTATCATTATGACAAACACTGCAAATAATATATTTACAGATATACAAGTATGTGTAACAGAATCTCACAGAGATCCAGGGGTGTTTGAGCGCCTCAGCTGCTGTGATCCGTTTGGACGGATTGATGGTCAACATCTTGTTAATGAGATCTTTGGCTTCAGGAGTCACTGTGTCCCACTCAGGAGAGGGAAACTGAGAGGAGGAGGAGGAAAAGAAGTCGATTGTGCGTATGCACATGAAATCATCACATCAATAAATCTAATGTCAGGAAGAGTCACGTGAAAGAGCCGAAGAGTAATGTGACCTACATCATAAGCTCCAGCTTTGATTTGCTGGTAGAGACGATGTTGATCTTCATCCCAGAATGGGGGATAACCAACCAATAAGATGTAGAGAATCACACCTGAGACAGACAGAGAGAGAAAGAAATGCACCTGTAAATGGGGAGGAAACCAGGAAACAAGGAAATGAAACAAGTACAGGTAGAGAAGATAGTAAAGCAGAGGGAAATCTGACCACAGGCCCAGAGGTCTACTGCTTTGCCATATGGATCCTTCCTCAAAACCTCTGGAGAGAGATAACCAGGGGTCCCTGCAAAGCCTGTAAACAAACAAACAAAACAAAGTTAACAAAATCAAATTGAATTACATTTCAGAAGATTAAATGATAATATATAATCAAATAAAATAAAGGTCTTACCAAACCATGCCTGCTGGTCTCCCTCCACCTCGATGGCAAGGCCAAAGTCAGCCAGCTTCACCGCTGCTCCTTTCGACTTCGAGGCCAGCAGCAGGTTCTCTGGCTGCAGACACAATCAATTACTTCATAATCAATTCTTCTTTCATTGTCTACAATAAAATGTTTAAATTTAGACATAGTTTACGTTTTTGTTAATCTGCTACATTACGACTGAACATTTTGCGGTTTGTTGAGACAAGCCCTCAGGTACTGTATTTCTACAAAATGTAATTGAATGAAAAAGACACTAACAAAAAAACCCCACAACAACCGGCCTACTGTTTGTGAGGTGCTTTGAGATTCATGTCTTCACTAAATGTTGGTGTCTGGAGTCACAGACAGGAAGTCAGAAAGTACTGAAATGTATTTCAATCCCATCTTTCCTTCTTTTTAAAAAAAAAGTTAACAAAATGAACAGTTTTTTAGCCATCGTCATTACGACTGAACATTTCACGGTTTTGTTGAGCCATTTTACAAGGTTTGTTTTGCCAATGGAAAGAACTGCATGCTAACTATCTGAGTGATTCTGCTGGCAACCAAACAGTTTACAAAATACACATTTCTGGAAAGGGTTCTTTCAACACCATGAACACTATAATTTATTTTGAATCAGTCCCACATGCACCATCCTGCCGCAACAAATACTCAACAGAGCACAGTCACTAACACATTCTTGGTTTGAATAACACCTGATTTACACATTAATACCCACTCCCAACCAAACCATCCGGAATAGAGCTAAATTCAAATAAATGTTATCTTAAATAGAAGAAATTAAAAAGACAACTAGCCTGTTAAAAATAATCTTCTAATCTTGATGATTAGAAAAATACAGAATAATATCAAAGTTATTCTTTAAGAACCAAATTGAGTAACAGATCATAACACACTCAGGCAGGTACCTTCAAGTCTCGATGGACTACACCCATCTGGTGACAGTGTAGCACCGCCTCCAAAATCTGCTGGATACAGTGACTGTTCACGGAGAGACAGAGCCAGAATTTAACGCACAAAACATAAAACTGTTCCAGCATCATTGTCTGACTAATCTGTGATGACGAAGAAGAGAGAGGAAGGAAAAGACAGAGGAATGAAAGACAAAGTAAAGTCTGCTACAGTGAGAAATGAGAAGAGGAATGGTGGTAGAAGGTTGGATGGGCAGATTCATGTTTTTCCTACCTGGCGTCGGCTTCACTGTAATATTCTCTGGCTACAATATCTTCAAATAACTCTCCACCTGTTACCCTAAGAGAGAGTAAAAGCATTATAGGAAGACCTGTACAATTAATAGGGCTTTGTAAATGTCGTCGTGATATGATGCAACATGAAGAACACAAAATAATAATAAAGTGCAATTATATAAAGCACAGTGTAATGTAAAGACAGTACTCTAAAACCCCCGCTGCGTCTCTGATATGCTTGGTTTGCTTTTGTTCTCTTGTTCCCCCGCAGGAGGTTGGCTGCCAGAGGGAGATGGCTCCCTCAGCTCCCTCAGCCCCCTTAGCTCCTTCAGCTCCCTCAGCTCCCTTAGCTCCTTCAGCTCCCTCAGCTCCCTCGTGGTGTCCTGGTTTGTTTGCTTAATTTTGTCTTATTTTAGCACAAAACATCTCAGTGTAATAACTAACTTTCATTCATTGTTTCATCTTTTTGACCTGCAGTCTTTTGTGTTCTCCTTCCTTCTATATGAACATGCTGTAAATGAACACTGAGCCACTTCATGACAAACTAAACATATAACAACATAACATGTCATAACAATATAACATAAGAAAAAGCATAAGAAAACATGTCCAAGCAAACTCCTGCATCATTATCAACACTTAACATAATATGAAATAAAACATGTATTGTACATGGTGTGTATTGTAAAACAACTTAACATAATATAATACAACAAACATAAGAATAAAATACAAAAGAAAGGGTAACAATACCAAGTATAATATAAAAAGGCATAGAGTAATGTATCAACATAACATAATACAATGAAATGTACTGTAATATGTATAATATATACCATGATAAAACATAACATAACAAAACTGACATGACTTGTTGTGTCCTTATATGACATAACACAATATAACAAATACATGTTACCTTATGTTAAATTACGCTATGTTATTTCATGTCATGTTAGCTCATTTTGTTGTTTCTTCAGTCACATCATGCAATGCTATGTAATTTACTGTATGTGTGTTAACACAACAAAACACAAGATAACAAAGTACAGAATAACAACATATAACAACATAACACAAAGTTACAAACTCTATAACTGTAATGTTATGATCCTGAAGTTATATTGTTTAAGTACAGAGTACTACAACTTAATACAACAAAACATAAAATAACATAACATAACAAAGTGAAATTAATCTTGCATAACAAAACACAAGGAAATGTAACGTAGCATGATATAACATATCATGACATCACATGCATACAATAGGATTAAATAGAGTACAATAAAGCAGGACTCACAGGTCAAAGATGAGGTAATGGTGCGCCTCCTCTGAAATGCTATCATGTAGCCGAACTGAAAGAAAAAAAGAAAGAAAGAAAAAAAGAAAGAAAGAAAGAAAGAAAGAAAGAAACTTTATTGAACACGTATCTACAGGACGCATTGGTGATTATCTACTTAGCTAACAAGACACAACAAGAAAATTACTAATTGTAGACTAATTGCCAGACTCAGTGGGATAATCAATACAACATGAAAAATACATTAAAGTGCAGATTGTGCAGTAATCTATAATAAGTATCGCTTCATGAGTATAACAAGTCACATTACATTAAGTTAATGTTTTGAATAATTCCTTCTTGTTGGAGATGTTTCAATGGTTTGTACTGTTGGACACATTAACTGGACTACCTTTATGAGTGTATTTATTATCTAATGACCTCATGCTCATTGTGGTCTGCTGATCCCAGGTTTATTATCCCACCGCAGCCACATGACTCAGCAGATTCACATGAGACTAAACAGTGCTGGTTCCACTGGTTTAATTTCTCATTGTCAGATGAAGTTAATATAATATTAACAGATCACAGCGCAACAAGCTGGATTGAGGTCAGTACTTCAGAGAACTGAGACAAGAACTGTTGTTGCAAATAAGTACCACGTACCATACACACAAAGTACATCATGTTTCAGTCATTTTTATTCATGTAATCTGACACACACAGACAGAAAAAATGAGCAAATAAATAAATAAATAAAAAGAATATGAATATATGAATTGAATATGTTATGTTGTGATGAAGCAACAGAATGTGGATATTGTCCTCCTGTTTCATCTGTTTTAATCACAAAATGACAAAACAGTTTTATCTGGGTTTGAACACTGAAGTAAGGGGGGGGGCTCTATACGTACATTTTGATTTTGAACGACCAAAAAACTGCCACATGAATATTATTATGTTCAGTTTAGTTAATTAGGTAATTGGTTAGTCATGCATGTATAAGAAAAGCATAGCTCTTGCATTACATATATTTCATATAATATGTGTCTTTATTTATTCATTTAAAATTAGATATTCAAATAGAAACCTGACATTCAGAGTTTTGATGAGATGAAAGTACTGGAATGGCATCTTTCCCTTTCGCATTTAGGCTAATGTTCTCTTTTTATTAATGTAATAATTTAAATGAATAATTACATATATAAGCACTGAAAGTAAGTTTTACATTAGAGATGTTTTTAAATATTTAAAACATTTTCAAATACATGTTAAACACTTTTTAATGTAAGCAGTGGATCTCCTCTTTCCCATGGTATGGGGCCCGTCGTAGGAAGGAGGTCCTAAGCATGTGCCTAGATTCTGTACCTAGACCCAGATTGTGCAGCCCAACACAATATATAACAAACGTAGGTATGTTTCAGACATTTGAATGCAGAAATGATATATATTATGACTTATAATTAACTTTTTCTATTGACTTGTTTGAAACGCTCTTGAAAATATGATTTCTAAACATGAATTTACTTTGAACAGGAGCTTGTGCAGGACAGAGGTTAAATGTGATAATCAGACTTAACCTTGATTGAACTAATACAGGAAAGATAGACTACTACAACGTATTAAGTTCTCCTCCCAGATGCCCAACAGTCAAAGGAATAATTGGAGAAGTTCGCTAAGTTGATCCATTTAGTTTAATTCATTCGTTTTGAAGGACAATGTCTAATTTAATGAGCCAACTTGTCTGTAAATGTGCCTGTTAGCCAGCTGGTTCATTAGCAGCTGCTGTCATTCAGCCAGATGTTGTGAAACGTGAAGGGATGCTTAAAAATGAAACAGAAGACAAGACGACCACATGAAGGCAAAACAGCAACGCGAGAAGGACTGTCAAGACAACAGCAAACATGAGGATTGTTAAAACTGCAACAGCAAGACAGTGAGGTGAAACACAAGCAGCACTTGAGGAATAAAAACGAGGTCAGATAAATAAAATACAACAATCATGGTGTTGATGTGGTCTGTAAAGTCAACACATCTCGGCCATATTCAAGATGATAAATGATTACGCAGGACAAGTTTCCAATCAAATGTTCAGACTGAATTAAATTACTACTTCTACTTGTAATGGAGTACTGTAGTGTGATACTTCTGCTTTTACTGCAGTAACAGACATGAGTGCTTCATCTGCAGCACTGAGTGATGATTAGGAAGATTGTTTGTTCTGCTCTGAATGTATAAACTCTGTATAGATTGTATAATAGGAGATATAACGAGAAGAGAAGCTGCTGCTGCTGCTGCTGCCTACACACACAAACACACACGCACAAGCACACACACACTAGCATATACCTGTATGAAGCACTCGGAGAGAAATAATCAGGTTTTTCTCTCTCGAAACACTCCCACACAGTACAGCAGTGGGATTTGATTTGTATGTGTGCGTGTGTGCGTGTGTGTGTGTGTGTGTGTGTGTGTGTGTGTGTGTAGGAGGAGAGAGGGTTTTGATGCCTTCACCTAAGGACACTGTTTCCTAGCAACACACACACACACACACACACACACACACACACACACACACACACACACGCATGCACGCGCACACACACGCACGCACACACACAAACACACGCACATACAGTTACGTAACACTCCTTAGAATCTGCCTACACGGTGCTCTGATTGGAGGCTCGGTTCAGATGCAACCTTCTGATTGGTCGATTAGGTCCACGTGAGGTCATATTTGAACATCTGACTGACTCTGGTTCAGTTTGTTTGCACTTTAATAAAGACGGAGTTTGTTTTCTGTCGAGTGTGATGATCAGATTCTCAGTCTGAACGTTTTTTTCTGCTGATATCAATCCAGAGAAGAACTGTCAGTCAAAGGAGGCTTTTCCTGAGAATTAGACAGGAAGTGAACACTCCTGGTTTTTGTGCTTTTGGAAAAAATTGTAATCGTTTTAGAACATCTATATTTCAAGATATTTTTATTATACTTAAGACTTTTACAGTGCCTTTTCTCTCTGACTATTTCTACTGTTATGCACCAAAGTACAGAGACAAATTCCATCTGTGTGAAACCTGATTGTAATTTTAAACGACAGGTTTCTTTTCCGTTTTAAAACACAAAATTGTCACTGAAATGCAGTTAAGGATCTAACAATGATTGCAAAAAGCATGCAGAGTAACAAACATTTGCATAGAGGCAGTGAAGGAATACAGTACATTTACTCAAGTACTGTACTTAGCTTAGCTGCTGTTAGTGTTATTATAGCTGTATATTCCAACAGTAATCACTGTTGTAGAGTGGTCAGTCGGTAACACATTTCTCAGCGATGCTCATGCAGTGAAAGAGAAAATACATTTTCTGGTAACCTTGCCAACTTTATCAAATCCAGAGAGAGAACTCGATGAAGAGTAGGATCCTCCTGCTCTGGTGCCTACGCTGGCAATGCCGGAACAAGATCATTAGTAATCAAGGAGACCGATAACTGATATTTAATGAAAATAAAAATCTTGTTGTCAAAGTTGAGAAAAACCAGTGAGGATGATAATTACTGCATGAGGTGGGTGAGAAGGACTCTGGCTTAAATGTATCAGCAAACGTTGCACCAACTAATTCTCACCAGAAATGAAAACACAGTATGGTTGTGATTCAGCCGCCTAACTTTCAAGTGGGCACTGCCATTTCATGGGGGAGGAAAAACACAAAAAAACCCAAATCTATCTATCTATCTATCTATCTATCTATCTATCTATCTATCTATCTATCTATCTATCTATCTATCTATCTAGATAGATAGATAGATAGATATATAGGTAGAAAGACATATACATATGTATCTATGTATACACACACACATATATAAATAAACAACAAAAAAACAACAAAAACAAATATATCAATGGAAAACTAATTAGTGGCATGTTTTAGTGGAAGAAAAAAAAAAAATTAAAGAGAGTCAAGAAAATCAGCAGCTTCATTATAAATCTATAAAGAGAGATTTTGCAGAGAAATGAAGTTCAGTGCTCAATAATACTGTTTGTGTCTTATTAGCTGTTGCTGACAGGCTGACAAACCCCCCTGTCCCGCAATGAATTTGCTTCTTGTTTTCTCCTGATAAAATTCAGGAAAATTAGACAAGCTGTCAGTTCTTCCTTGCCAGTTATACAGTCTGTATTGTGCCACTTGAAACAAATTAAATCAGCACGACACAATTTCATCTATACAACACTGGAATAAATTGAATTTTTTTCCCAGTGTTTGAAGTCGTCCAGCTGCCTGCTTCATAGTTTGCTTACAGCATTCTTAACTGCACAACATCAAATCTTCTGCTATGAGTCGAACCCATCTTTGTCCCACAGAGCCTGAAAATTGCAGTTATTACGCCTATCTTAAAAAACAACAATGCAGACTCACAAATGAATATCTGCAGACTCATGTCAAGCCTCCCATTATTGAGAAAAATCATTGAAAAGGCTGATTTTCAACAACAGCTTAACACCCTGTAGGACCCAAACAATTGTTATGATGTTTTGCGATCAGAATTTCGACCACACCACCAAGACTGTTGTTAAAGTCTTCAGTGAAATTATTACTGGATCCAAGAGGCTGTTCATATTTTTGATTTACCACCCGTCCTGAGTGATTCAGCCACAAGGGGACTACTTAAAGCTCATCAATTCACATCTGGCATTAAATACATCTTGACTCAAGACATAAGAGACAAACCTCCTGTGATCATTTGTCACTATATTATACTTTTATATGCAAATACACACCTACTTCATTGGAGCGAACTGACACGTTTTTTCCCCCAAAGAAATATCTTAACGTATAACGAGTTTCACAAAGTTTATAAAGGTTCTCCCAACAAAACAAGTCTCAAAATTAAGTGTAAAAATGTGTCATAAAATAGCAGTAACATCAATATAGTAAGTAAGAGTATTATACATAGTAGTACTATTGTTGTATAAGTATCAGTAGTACTAGTAGTAGCAGAAGAAGAAGTAGTAATAGTAGAAGGAGTAGTAGTAATACAGAACTAGCAATAGTACCTGCAGTACACACAGTACATTCAGTGATACTCACCGATGTTTGGGTGCTTCAGTAAACGACAGATTCGCGCTTCACGATCCAACTTCTGATGATCTGTCAACACACACAAACATATCAATCAGTGATCACAGTTATCGATAAGGTGAGGGTGATGGTTCAAACTGCCTGATGTCAACCAATCAGAACCATGACACCTATGAGTTCTGTCGCCTGATTTGATATCTCAACCAACAGTCATGTGGCGCAGTAGACACTAATGTTAGCACAGATGCTAACCTGAGTGCAGGGGAAGCCAGGCTGAAATAAAGTCTCTGTGAACATTCTGTCCTCTGACTCTGCAGATGAGATCAAGATCTGATTAAGGAAAAATGTTGATTCACTCATCTGTGTCATCATCATTACCGTGAGCTCGGAGAAAAAAAAAAAAGGTAATGAGCAGCAGTGAGTTGTGCAACGACTACTTTGTTCTTGCCTCTGAGACTATGTGCAGACTACAGGGTAGTTGGTGTGTGCAGGCTAAAAAGAACAGACGATATTCAAGGCTGAATGGGGTTACTGCCAGTTGAAAAATTAATCAAAGAATTCAAGAATGAAATATATTATCTTAATCGGCCAACATGTGAGTGTTAAACTCAGTCAATAACAGGACCTTATCTGATAAACTACCCCTAACTGTAACATGATTCTTAAGCTCGGTTATAATATAGAGGTTAACAAAGCATGCCTATTTGTTGTTATATTGAAGAGATCTAAACTCTAGCAATACTTGTAGTGTAAAGAACAATTCTATTTTCAGACATTCAGTTCTGTTTTAGTGTCTTTTTTAGAGAAAATTAACAGCAAGTAAAGGTATGTTGAATACATTTTCACCCGAGTTTCACAAACAGATCTGCCCCTCAGGCTCCATTCAGCCCCTCCAACCTCATTAAAAATCTGTATTACGCAATCAGCATAAATCAATGTCAATGTTAGCAGATGTATAGAAAAGTACTATGCTCTTTAATTTTGTTGCTTTCTCTTAGTGTGTTAGATATGTTCTTGTCTATGTAAAAATCCTTGAAAGTTAAAAAGGTCCAAGAAAAGGGTCCAAGCCAACAGAAGCTCCTTACTCCCACAGAAAACATGCTCCTGAAATGCCTGGTCATTAGTTATGTCTTTAATTCTGTGACATTATGATCATTTATGCCCGTATTTGTTGTAGAAGTGAAGCTAACTGGAAGCTAAAAGCACAGCAGTGTTGACTGGGGACACAGTTGGCTCAGGCATGTGTAAGCTGACCAATCAGGGGATACTGGGTATACGGGAGGTGGGCCTTAAAGACACAGGCGCTAAAACAGAGCGTTTCAGACAGAGGGGGAACACAGTGCAGCTGCAGTGGACAGTATGACAAAACTGAGATGTTTTTTAAGCATTAACTTAAATGGAAAAACAGAAAGTTGACAATGTTTTGGAAAAGGTAAGTTTTTGGGGAGACAAATGCTATTTCTTTGTGATGCTGGATCTTTAACTTCGTCAAATAAAACAATGAAAATAATTTCTGACCTCTCGTGGCTGAATTGGGGTTCTGTTTTCTGACGAGAATCAATCTTACTTAAGAACACCTGTACCAGCACCTGTTTACCAAAGCAAAACTTCAGTGGATTGACACTGTGAAGATATTTTAAGTCATCTATCTGTGGGGCTGAAAACGATGCAGAATACATCTTTGAAGTGACTTCGCAGGAGATCAAGACATCAGAAAAGATGACGATATTATACAGAGTAGCTGAAGACAACAGCCGGTCGTCATGGCTTTAGTTTATCTCTGACTTCATTTAATGTGTTTAAACTTGCTGTTGACTTAGATCAATGTGCTGCTGCGACTGGCCTCATCGTCCTCAGACACAGAAGCACAGTGTCTGTTTTTTACTGATGATCTTGTTCTATTGTCTCCTACTGAACAAGGACGGCAACAACAGCTGTACAGTGGGAAAGTACTGTCAGATCTGGGCCCTGTCGATATTAAGGAAAAAAAATCAATGTTAAACAAAACATCAATAGAACAATTACCAGTTGAAATAACCATATCATTGCACATATCATGAGGTATACACACCTTAGAGTTTCAAGGTATCAAGTGAATGTGCTAAAAGACAAAGCTCAATTCACAAAAAAAAAGTACAATCTCCTAATTCGATTTAAATCTGGACTCCAGCATCTAATATAACTTCACATGCAGAATTCCGCAAAAACACCAATAAAGTCATGTCGAGCAAATTAGGCAACTACCCACTCATAATTAACAGTTGAATAAGGGCACTCAAATTTTTTTAATCACCTTAAATGTAGCACCCTCAACACCCCCCACTCCAAACCCAAGAGCTGAACCCAGATACACTCTGAAGAGTCTCACAACAACTCTGCTATTCCAAACACCAGAGTAAATCAAATCATAACGCAATGTACACAAATCTATTTAAAACTCTGGAAATAAGAAACTAAAGTAGATTAGAAGGTTATCTGTTCCTAGAGAGAGATTATGAACCTGCAGACAGAAAGCAGAGGCAGATCCTAACCAAGTACAGCCTCAGTTCTCACAAATTAGCGATCAAAAAAGGAAGACATGAGCAATCATGGCAACCAAACGAAAACAGACCATATGCGGTTGGTGTCCAGTCGCCAGAAAAAAAAATGTCAGCAGTTGCTTTTTCTGCAAACCACAGATACGTCCAAGGCTGACATTTGTACCAGACATGGCATATCACATTCACATTATATCGTTTTTTTTGTGTCTTTTCACATCAGGAAGTGGTCGCATTATTAGAAGCAACAAGGCTGCTAAAAGGGCGACGGCAGTTTGAGTCTGTGGGAACATTTCCAAACTGTTTAATGATGACCAAAACAGGTATTTTAAGCCAAACCATGATGTCTCCACCACATATTTAAAGAGACCTGTCTCCACCACATATTGACTGAGTCCTGTCTCTTTCAGAGTTTCATTTTGTTATGAAACCCTGTGTTGTATAATGACAAATGAATTACCTTGTACTCCTGTTTGTTTTGTGTGCCTAAAACTAACCAGACCATAAGCACAGCATTGTTACAACATAAGATTGAAAACTGAATTCAAAGAAAAGTAAAGTTATCAAGTATACTGGGTTTGCTGTAACGTACATTGCTGAGGCTGACTGGATTGTGATAAATCATTAAGTCTATAAAAAGTAAAAAAGAGCCCAAAGTCATTTTTTTAAAAACTTTTGTACAACCAGCAGTTTAAATGACAAATGAAAGCCTCACATTTAAAAACCTCACATTTAAGCAAATGTTAAACATTTTACAGTTCACTGTTAATATACATTTTTGGCAGCTAATTTTCTTTTGACTGACTAATCCAACAAATAACCAATCATTGCAGCTGTACGTCAAACAAGAAGAAAAACTCATTATAATTTAATGTTTACATCTAGATTTTTTAAGAGCACATTCAAAATGCTCTTAAAGACAGATTGCTGTAAACTCGGCTTCTGATTAATTGTTCTGCACCATGTCCACAGAGTTTAAAATCTGCTGTATGCTGTGTGTTTGTATCTGTGGTCAGCTACCATT
>JARJLU010012689.1:0-62500 GCA_030272975.1 Sparidentex hasta | reverse complement strand
AGAAAGAGAGAGAGCGAGAGAGCGAGAGAGAGAGAGAAAACCAGAGAAAGCGAGAGAGAGAGAGAGAGGGAGAGAGGGAGAGAGAGAGAGAGAGAGAGAGAGAAAGCGAGAGAGAGAGAGAGAGAGAGAGAGAGAGAGGAAGTGAAGGAATTGTTGATATCATCAAGGCAATAGTTTCGTCCTTTAAATCATTGATTAAAGGCCTCTTTAACTCAGTCATGTTGATGATATACAAACCACTGTGGATTCATCAATGATTCATTCAGACTTTGACAGGAAGCAGCAACAAAACCACTGAGACAAAAACTATACACATGCACGCAACTTTTTAAAACGCTAACAGAACATGACTTTATCAAGAGCTAATGTTACAGGTTTGCTAATACTAATGCTACCAGAAGCTCTGCACGTGAGAGGCACTAACTAGAGCTACAGTGCGCCACAGTTCTGCTAACACTATGACATCACAGTGAAGGGGCAGGGCCAGAGAGTTCCCCTCAACTAAATCCAAACAGATAAGCTAATGCTGTACAGCAGAATCTGTAACTTATCTATTTATCATATTCATTTAGTATTCACAAGGGGTGTAATTGTAGATGTGTTCCTCCCAAGACCTTTAGGGTACAGTCCTTGCAGTCATACAAAGAGTACATCTGCTGCCACACATAATAACCATGTCCACATGGCGGCCATTTTCCTATAATGCTCTGATGGGAAGCTTAGATGTTGTACAACCATGTTTCAGGTTTCATATAAAAGCAGGAAATCTGATAAAACATCACCATTTTACCACTTCTTGATCGATAAGCGCATTAAAAGACAATGGATACCGAAAATCTATCCAATTTTAATTTTTTTGATTTTTGATAACTTGTTCGCTAATGTTAGCATTCAGTCACTTCCTTTCTAAAATTTACCATTTAAGAGTGTTATACAATACAAGGGGAAAGGTGTCAATTAAATCGGAATCACCAACACACGTTTGACATTTATTTTGAATGAATAACAAAAAAAAAAAAAAAAAAGCTGCTTTCTTTGTTACCTAGTGTCAATAAGTGAAGCAAAAAACAGAATGTCAGAGTTAGCTTAATGCTACAGAGATTTTTGGAAAACAAAGAAATGAACACAACCTGCAGGTGATATTTTTGTGTCCTGTCTTGTTAATTTTCTGGCAACCACAGTACTTTTGAGTCATCAGAGGTGTTGGTAAAATTGAGCCCTTAAACTCACTTTCAGATGCAAGGAAGACTCATTTCCCATCAACAAATGATAATAATAATAAAAAAAAAACTCCAGCAAGAAAACATGTCTGCCTTGATCGCTGGTCATGTGTATTAATATGAATTATATATTAGTATAGTATATGTGTGTGTAGAATCGGTCCTCACCTCTTGCAGACAGTTTCTTGGTGTTGATGATCTTAGCGGCATACTCCTGGCCCGACAGCACCTTCACACAGCGTCGCACCACTGAAAATGCTCCCCTGGAAATGCAACAGGAGGAACCAATCAGTTTGATTTAGAATTTGATTAAATGCATGCAAACTAATCACCTTAACTTTGTTTTTTACAGCTAATTAGCCATCGTTAGCTTGCTAACAATTTAAACTAAGATTTTGAACAAGGTCAAGAGTATACGTGGAAAACCACATGCTAGCGTGGCTGAGACTCATGATGAAGAGTTCTGTAATAAAAAGTTTCATCATTTTTTTTTATAGTACTACTACCCTACTTACATT
Organism: Sparidentex hasta; assembly: GCA_030272975.1. Taxonomy (NCBI): domain Eukaryota; kingdom Metazoa; phylum Chordata; class Actinopteri; order Spariformes; family Sparidae; genus Sparidentex; species Sparidentex hasta. The sequence continues at coordinate 60,762 of JARJLU010012689.1, read as the reverse complement.
AATAATTTTACCATTACTGGTATTATTGACCTTGGTGATGTCATACTGATGTCATCAGGTTGCAGTATCTATCATAGAGTAAGCGTTAGTGGGTTCGCTGTTTACTGGACAGAGAGGCTTTAGTGAAAAACACTTACCAGTTGTGTTATGGGGAATATAGTTTTGTGTGAAAGTTTTTGGATCAAAAGTGAGCATATATCCTCCCCTGCAGACACTTTTATGTAATCTGTCTCTGAGAACAACTATGTGGAATAGATTACTGTCTAAATAACACTACAGTGTGATCAATAAATATTGATATTTATAATAAAACATCTATGGAAAATAAGGATTTCTTCTTTTCTCAGATTCGTCTTTGGAACTGAAACAGTTTTTACAGAAACAGAAAGCTGTGTCTGTGTTTCTTATGAAAGCTGTATTCTGCCACCCACCATCACATTATGTAAGAGACCTGGCATTATGTGTGTGTGTGTGTGTGTGTGTGTGTGTGTGTGTGTGTGTGTGTGTGTGTGTGTGTGTGTGAGAGAGAGAGAGAGAGAGAGAGAAAGAGAGAGAGAGAGAGAGAGAGAGAAAGAGAGAGAGTGTGTGTGTGAGAGAGAGATTGTGTGTCTGTGTGGGTGGTGAGTGGGATAGGGTCACAAAGGTGATACACTCATCCCTTCATACCTCCATCCTTTCTTCAGTCAAGGAATCTATCTATCTATCTATCTATCTATCTATCTATCTATCTATCTATCTATCTATCTATCTATCTATCGATCTATCTATCGATCTATCGATCTATTGATCTATGTATCTATCTATCTATCTATCTAATAAGACTGATCAGGGACACAATTGATAATGCATAATGATCTATATCACTTCATATTTCTGCGATAAGTTAAGTAATATTCTGTTTATAGTTTCACAGAAACAAATCAAGTCAACACAATTAAAGAAACAAAAACTAAATTGCATGAAATTATATCAAATAATCTTTTTAGAGTCTTATAATAATATAATTAAAACAGCAATAAATCAGACCTTCACACTGCCAGTTCATCAGTATAATAATATTAATAACAAATAATATAACGAGAAATGAAATATAAAAGATATCTCAGTTAATATACCAACATTTCTATATAAAATGAATATAAAACTGTAATGAGAAATGATACAGAAAATATTAGAATATTAATTAATTGTACATTTTAATTAAAACATTGTCTTAACAAATCAAAGGTTCAAAATGTTTATCTAGAATCTAGATAAAACAACATTGCCCTACACATGAAGATGTAATACTAAAACAATATACATTCAATAAAACTAACATATTAAATCATTTTTGGGATATTACCATAAATAATAATATTGAGTGTGATAGACGACTGTACTTGATTGTTACTGGATGAAGATGATGATGATGATGATGATGATGACGATGAGGAGGATGATACTCACTTGCCCAGCTCCTCATACAGCTGATACTCTTCGGTGAAACGAGTGCAGATGACCGTTGCCATTGTGACCCGGCGGGCTGAGGGTCAGGGGGCTCCCTGTCCGTCTTCCTCTGAGGATGATGATGGTGATGGTGGTGATGAAGAAGGCCAAGAGTTAGACCTGTCTGTCTTTCTGTCTGTCTGTCTGTCTGGAGGATGAAGGAGAAGAGACAGAAAGAGAAGAAAAAGCAGAAGAAGCAGAGAGATGGAGAAAGAGAGAGAGAGAGAGTTGAGGTTCTGGACTGGAGGAGAGGAGGAAGAAGAGGAGGAGGAGGAGGAGGTGGAGGAGGAGGAAGAGGAGGAGGAGGAGGAGGAAGAAGAAGAAGATAGAGGGATGATGGAGAGAGCAGTGAGGAGAGCTGCGTCTCTCTGTCTCTCTGTCCTGATCTGTGGGAGAGAGAGAGGGAGAGTGACGCTTTCAGACGCTCCACCTGCCCACCCACTCCCTCCCGTCGGCCAATCACAGACTGGGAAGCGCGCGCACACACACACACACACACACACACACACACACACACACACACACACACACACACACACACACAGAGGGTCACCATGGTAACTGCATCCTCTGTCTGTGCTGGAAAGTACGACTGCAAACACCGCCAGCTCTCAGAGATTATTCAGGAACTAAAACTGCAATACTATAAATATTACTTTTGATTAAAAAAAAACCCTCCAAATATTAGTACTGATAATACTTGTACTGGTACAGTTATTGATAATTTAAATACAACTACAGCTTATACTACTTGCGACAAAAGGTGATTTTAGTGGAGATGCCACCCCTGAGCTCACCTGCAGTCCCCCTCTCAGACACAGTGCAGGACCAGGCTTATTTAGCTGAATATGTCCAGTCCAATCAGCCTTACACACTGATCCTCTGAAACCAGAAGCATCGAAAGAGTCAGTCTGGTGGGTGAATGAAATGAACTTCGTCTATCCCCCTGTTAGAAATGTCCAAGTCCCCTACGGACTACTGATCCTACTAATAGTACTTATGCCGCTACTATAAGGGCCTCAGCTTATACGACTGTAACTACTGCTACAGCTGAAACTGATTGTGTTGCTTCCACCAGTAGTGACAGCTCTTCGTGTTGCTACCTCCGTGTCTGTCCGTTCTTGGGTGGTTGGTTTGTCAGCAGGATTACACAAATTGCCACAAAACTGGGTTGGAGGACGGGTCTCAACCAGAGTTGAATTCTATGAGTTTTATGGAATTGGTTTTAAGTTAAATGCCTGATATAAGGTCTCTGGTTGCACCAGGCATAAGATATTTACACAATTTGTTCTACATCTTGAAATTCTGCACTAGTCTTGAAAATGGCGGTTTCAAACAAGTGGCTAAATGAGACTATAGACGTCAAGTTACAAACTCCTCTAACTCTAACGTCACAACTTGGAGATAGACAGTGGACTGGATAGATCAATTTATCGAAAAATTGTGCTGTAATTGTGTAATAGGACAACTGGTGGCGGTGACTTATTAGTCATGCGACCACAATGTAGTCTGCCTATAGCCTCAAAAGATAGATAGCAGCTTTTGACTTGTAGCAATTTAAGGTACTCCTTAAGTTCATTGGTGTTAGATTATCTAGATGAACAAAATGTGTAAGTATCATAAACTTTGGCTGAGTTTTGGCAATATTCCAAAATCCAATTAAAAAATCCCATTGGCTGTTTGTGGAGGCAACCTGGGTGATGTTAACGTCATGGTTAGCCTACACTACTCAATTATCCTTAAGTACATATCTAGATAAAGGGACGGGTTGAGGAATGTATCCTGGTTTTCTTAATTTAACATGTATGTGAAATGGAAGGCAGAGTGTGATTTGCCTCTACATATTTACATTCCTGTCAGGTATGGAGAGACTTATTAAGGATATTGATTTGTGTTTGTAGTAGCCACAAAGTTAGCACAGAATGTTAGTTATGTGCTCGATTAAGTGATGCCTGGCCACACACTGCCTGCGTGGGAGCAGATGCAGCAACCTATACCAGCGGCTGCCAATATGACGACGAAATACAGTACAAAGGTGGTTTTCTTGCCGTTGTCCTGATATCAGCTGGCTACACCAGAAGTCCAAAAGAACTGTCTGTTGCCCCCAGAGGCAGAATTGTGGTCAGAAGTATCCTGTAAAAGCTGATACTGCAAGTCCCTGTATGGTAACCAGCTGTGTCTGGATTATCAACAAGAAGTCAAACGTATTTTCACTGGATACCGGCCTCCTGCCACAGATTATTTTTGTATTTTTGTGATTTTCATGGAGACGATCTGAAGTCACAGTCGAGGCCTCTGTCGAGTCTCTGCGGTGGCCTTCGGGAATACATCAGTGCTTTTTCTGTTGGCTTTATCAGGCACGGACAGCGACTGCAGAGTGGCGAGGATAACAGTCTGAGGTCATGGTTAGCTGCTGGAGTATTTTTGATTGTTCCTTCATGTTGGAGTGAGTCACTGCCCGAAGTGGAAGAATTCAAGTATCCTCAGGAACATCGATGAGGGTCATGAGGAGCCTGGACTGGTTCAGAATCGACAATAGAGCACATACTGTATCAGAGTGTGGTAGTTCAGGTGGTTTAATACTGGGTATTAAAGGTAGGGAAGGCACTGAAAAGTATCAGGTCTCTTCTTCTCAGTTTCAGTCTCAGGTCGTCAAATACTGATGCTTTTGGTTATTGATAATCAATTGTTAACCAAGCCACATCACAACAAGACTTGTGATTGTCAGAACGCAGTTGTAGGCATTTATGATTTTATGTTTCTTGGTGGTATATTTCTCGTATCTTTGTGACCTGTGGCCAGAGGGACAGACTTCTCTATTTTCTTTCTTTCTTTTGTCTATTTTTGGGTTTGTTTGTCTCCGTGGGGACACACACACTATTTTATTGTGTTTCTCTCTCTGTCTTTCTGTCGCTCATCTTTTCTGCTTGGTTTCCTCTTTTCGAGCCTCCTCTCGTCATCCTCTTCTCTCCAGGGAGGAGGAGGAGGAGGAGGAGGTGGAGGAGGAGGAGGAGGAAGAGGAGTGAAGAAGAGCCGACTGGTCAGTGGAGGTCAGACTGAGCTCTGCTGGAGGCTGCAAACGTCTGAAAAACCAACAAAACCCTCTAATCTCTGTGGCTGGAGAGCTGCTGAAACCTGATGATAACTTCCAACTGGAGCATCAGTAACAAAGAAAGAAAGAAGAAAGACAGGAACAAAACCGAACAATTTGAGCACTTTCAGATCTTTTATATATTAACAGCTCACGGAGTAGAAGTTCACTGCAGCATCACATGTATGAGTGGTGTTTAATGTGTTTGTAAGTGTGTTACAGCTGCTTCTTGTAACACCTGACTGGGTCCAAACCAGCAGCACTGGGAGCACTGGGCTGGTAAGCTGACATATGTAATGGCATATGGTGGTTTCTGATTTGCAGGGAGATCACTGCTAACCAATGATGAAAGCAGCTCTTTAAAACACGTGTCACTTTTATTTGTTCATGTTTTTTTCATCCAACACCAAATTAATCAATCAATCAATCACTGCCTAAATTGATTCCAAAAATGGATTATTATCGTTTTTTTACAACGTGCTTTTTCATGTATTTAATTAATAAGTGATAATGTATGAACAATGGTTTATTTAGCTATTTAGCTATTTAGCTTTATACTAAACAGCTAAAGCTATTTTAATAGAAACTTAATTCTAAACCATCGGCAGAAGGAAAGGAGGAAGTAAGAAAGAAAGAAAGAAAGAAAGAGAGAAAGAAAGAAAGAAAGACTGGGACTGTAGATAAACAACACTGTTGTTATTTTGACCTGTCATCACTATGATGGTTCAAAACTGAAACCTGGTCTTAAGGAGAACAGGAACACACACACACACACACACACACACACACACACACACACACACACACACACACACACACACACACACACACACACACACACACACACACTAATTATTGTAGGTAACTGCTACCCTCTACTGGTCATGTGTCAAAACTACAAAAATATATATTTTTTATTTTATCATCAGTTGTATTATTACTCTTGTTACAAGGTCATAGATGTTTCTATTTGTCAATAACTCTCTTTTACCTTAGTGAGAGTGTGTGTGTGTGTGTGTGATTGGTTGCAGGTGTGTCTGAGTGATTGCAGGTTGTCCAAGGGAGCTGATTGGTTCCTGCCTGGAAGCCAAGGGTTTAAGGGCCGGCTCCTCTCCAGTTCCTGTGGGCTCTCCTCTGCTGTCCCTGACTGCAAGCATGTCTGATTGTATCCAAGCTATGTTTTTGAATAAAACTATTTAAAAATCCTTCACTGCTGGTGGTCATTGGGGGACAGGAAAAAGGGAGTCTCATTTTAATGTTGTGCCAGGGTGACCCTGGGCCCTGGTCGTAACAACTACTCATATTGCTAATATTTAACAGGTATTTTGCTCAGGTTGTGACTGTTTGGAAATCACAAAATAAATCACTTATAATTCTCTCATGGTTGAAAATTGTTACTCTGGGACTTCTTTTTGCACACTCTCCTGGTTAGTCCAGCCCTGAAAGTGTTACACCATTTAAATTGATGCCATAGAAATGTATAATTGTTGGCAGTGAAGTTTCAGTCATGTGGTCCTCTTTTTCACAAAGTGGAAACAAGCATACGAGTGCTTCAACTTCGTAATTGATTAATTATACTAAGTTACATTCAACAAGTGAATGAAGGCAGGATGAGCAGGTGGTTTACAGGGTCATTTCCTGTCTTCCCCCACCTACAACAGCAACATTAAAAACACTTGGACAATCACAGAGGTTGCATCATAGAAAGAAGAGATTTATTCCCATATCAGAATCTTGTTATCATGAATCACACTATCACCATCTTAAACTGAGTTAAATAGAGCTCTGCTGTGATTGGTGAAAATGTCCAGAAACAGGCTACATACAAGGGTCATGGCTCAGGATGGTTACTACTGTGCTGTGAAGTAGATTCTAGAGACTAATGTGGAGATTTTCATAGTCTGACACTGTGGCCCCCCATCAGGCAAATCAAGTGCTGTTGTGTGCCATATCACGCCGACATGCCATCTAAAAAATAATAACACACTGAGGCAGCATTAAAATAGACCTAATATGCTTTGTTTCTTTCCTTCACCTCAATGAGTTATGGGTTCTCATACATGTAAAAGAAAATCAAAAGGATCAAAGTCCACGTCAAAAGAAGCTCCTTTATCCCACAGAAGAAGAAAAAAAACAAAACACTGCTCCTGAAACACCTGAGACACAGTGAGTGGTGCTGCCTCAGGCATGTGTGAGCTGACCAATCAGAGAAGACTGGGTATTCAGAAGGGGGGGGCTTAAAGTGACAGGAGCTAAAACAGAGTGTTTCAGGCAGAAGAAGAATGCAGTACTGCTAAACTGGACATTATGAGAAAACTCGTGTTTTTGAGCATTAAAGCATGTAAACCTGTTCTACTAGGAACCCAAAATAAAATGAACCTGAATTGAAGCGCGTGTGGGGGACCAGCTATCATTCACTCATACATGCTAATATTGTTATCATGAGTCTAATTAGACACAAGAGACTGTCCCCGCCTTGAAAGTCTCGAAAATCACCTTGGCGTGGAAGCTGGTCTTGAGCAGTTTTGAGTGTATGGGGTATGGCTCCCACTCATCACAGCTACATGTACAGAGGTCTGCATTTATGCAATTTATTTGCACAGGTTTTGAGACAGCTAAACTGTAGAAAAGGAGCATTTCTTGCTCTCTTTATCAGTCTTGTGCCTCTTTTTCCGTGCAGACAATACAACATTGTCTTATTTCGAATACTGTTTTCAACGTTAATAACCATAGCAACGGTAGAATCTCTGGGTCAGCGCCAGTACCGCCATTGTGGTTGAGTGTAAAAAGAAATGCTGTCTTAATGAGGAGGCTTCTTTGTAGCAGTGCTGCAGTATCTCTGTGTAAAAAAAGCGCTTGTATCTTCACCTCACTTTCAACTCTCCGCCACTCCACTGAGGAGTAACCTGACAGTTTGAAATCTTATTCATCCCCTACCTGCTGCTGCTGTTCTGACCTTTGTCCCCTTGCTGTAGTCTGAATATAAATGTGAGAATTTTTGCAGGATCACACCTTGGTTTTAGTTAAAAGAGTCAAAGTTTGACAAGAGCAGAAAGACATCAGCCGATGCCTGCAGGATGAATAGAGTCAGGACTCAGCGACTGGATTCAGGACTGGTTCTGTTGGATCCTGGACTTGTTTTGTTGAGTCTTTGACTGGTTCTGCAGCTTCCTGGTCTGGTTCTACTGAATCCTGCCCTGGTTCTGCAGGTTTCAGAAGTGGTTCTAAAAGTTCTGGACTAAGTTTTCGGGTTTCAGCGATGAGTCGTTTAACGCCGACCATCCATTGGCTGACTTCAGTCACATGATCAACCATCAGGGAGCGATGGATCTCATCAGCTGAGTCCCAGCGACCTGCCTGTAAATCTGAGAGACAGACAGGAGGACAGATAGACAGATGAGTATTCAGAAAGACAGGTGTTCAGGTAGAAAGACAGGTGGGTGTGTAGTGAGATTGGTTACCCAGTGACAGCGCGGTCATGCGTCTCCTGACAGATAGGCTCAGTCTACCTGACCTCCAGCTGTCCTCCAGGAGGTGGAGCCTTTTGGCTACGTCATTACACACCTGATCCTGCACACAGAGGTCAAAGGTGTACACATAAATGTTTTGTACATCAGAAAAATCTGTGACAGGCTCTTAATCAACTGTTTATCATCATTATTATGAGTGGTAGATGTTGTAATGGCAGAAGAACATGGGTAACTCAACTGTCTGAGGTGTCAGCAATCTGTGTGGCACCCCTGCTGCTGTGGAGGTCTGTGTGAAGGGTAAAAACTCACCTTAACAGCTTGTCTGCAGGCAGCGAGTGCTTGGCTCAACACCGACATCACACCATCTACATCAGGCTCACTCTCTGACTGGCTGCTGTCGGCCTCTTTTTGACTTCTACCTGGTCCTGGAGGAGGTGGGGGCATGACCATAGAGCCAGGAGGAGGACGAGCTGTGAGAAAGAAAAGAGGAGTTCAGAGAAAACATAAAGTTTGGTTCTGCCTCGCTTTCCTGCGAAACCCATCTTCTTCTTCTGCTTCTTACCTGGGTGTAGAGGGGGTGGGCCTACACCACTTGGAGGTGGAGCTAGGGGATTGGCGGAAGGGGGGGTCAAGGGTGGGGCTCCCGCACCTGAGGACCAATCAGAGAGAAGATGCTTGATACAAGAAGAGTCAAGAATGATGAATCATAATGAAAATTGGTGGTCAGCAGCACATGACTGTGGTATTGATGTCCGGTGGTTGTATTAATCAGCAGTGTTTTCTGACCTGAGGGCGGAGCTGCTCTCTTGTTCAGGAGGTTCCTCTGTGGTCCACGGGCCATCTGAAGGCCGTATGAGAACTGAGGGGGGTCGTTCCAACCTCGCTCCTGGTTACCTGGCAACACAGATGATCATCTTTAAACACATTTTAGCCACTAGTCCACTGGATCTGGTAGCACCATGATGATTTGCTGCCATTTTTGTTGGTGTGGTGAGAGTCATAAAATAGTTTCATTAGCAAATCAACTATCATTTCACCTCTTGTCTGGTCTAGTGACCAACAGTCCTTACTAGCATCTCATTAAACATATCTTAAAGCTTTAATGATGGGACATGACATATTATGAAGTGATTCAGCCTAAAGCCATTATATTAATTTGTTGACAGACCTCACTTATCTCATATTGATCATGTATAATACAGAGAGTAACAGACAGAAGCAGTGAAGTAAAAAGCACATTTGGCTACAAGATGGAGAGGAAAAGAAGTATGAAGCAGCATGACAAGAAAATACTCAAGGAAAGTTCAAGTACCTCAAATTTGGCCTTGGGTACAGTAATTGAGTAAACGGATAAGTTACATTCCAGCACTGCTGAATTGCACTTACATTATTATTACTTACTATTATCAATAAGTGGGTCAGTAATAGTGGAATGAGCTCCATCGTCTGCCTTTTCAAAGTGATTTCCACCAAACTCTATTGAACATTTGGCTGTCTTTGCAGACCGGACAACATGACTTCACACATTTAGGAGTTGACACTGGCCTTTGGCCACCTTACTTCAGATCAGCATAATATTCTGATCCAACATTAGAGTTTAGTTATACTGCCACGGAACACTCAGTGATATGCTAAAAGGCTATTTATCGTTCAGTACATTGAGATTGTAAACGGACAGGACAACCATTAGTAAACCTTCAGTTTTCACACAAAAAATGACCGAAATGTAGATTATTTGTACACGGAAGTAATTACAACATCTAAGTGAATTCCTAAGTGCCATGTTTGTGTTTACTGGGCGAGTAAATATGGCCTAGAGTTTGAAGGGAACATGAATTCGCCAGATTGTTTTGCATGCAGTTCGTTGACCAGCTCTGTGAACAAAACGTAACTCTTTATCCTGGTGACAAAATACTGTTAACCCCACACGACACGAGCTAATTCAAGACGTTAATAGCGATATCAGCTTTATTTATCACTGTCAGGAGCTGGTCAGTTATGCTGACTCTTACCTGGTTTGATGTACATGTCCTCCATGTTGGACTCCACAGTGTCAAATAACAAGAGCCTCTTCTTTAGGAAGCTAAGCTAACGGTGAACTAGAAGAGTTAAAACAACATTTAAGATTTAAACTAACTCTGGGTTTGAACTTGTATGTAATTATACGGGCATAAAACCCCTTCGGTGGATATTACGTGCAATGTTTGGTTTAAATGAGCGGTGTCCGTGTGAAGTATGCAGCACCAAATACAGCAACTTCCGCTCAGAATTTCAAAATAAGACTCTCGACGCGCGTCAACCTTTTTGTACATATTACACATGTAGTTATGTGCAAGATATCTCTCCTTTCTCAGAACTTACAGGGCGACTACAAAGTTTGTTATACTGTATACTGTACGTGTATTTGATCAATATTAACTGCAAGTATAAACAAGTGTGTAAGTAACAGCAGCAACACCTATATAAATGTGAGGGGGGTACATAGAGTATTCTGTTATGATAATAATAATGTCATGTCATTGTCCGTAACCGCTTATCCCTTTCCATGGGGTCACGGGGTGTTGCTGCTGGAGCCAATCCCAGTCGCCAGCTCATCGCAGGGCCCTCACTGATGAGCAATGTGGGGTTCAGTATCTTGCTCAAAGACACTTCGACATGCAGCCCAGCCTTGCCCGGATCCGGGATTTGAACTAGCAACCTTTTGATCACTAGTCGACCTGCTCTACCCACTGAGCTACAGCCGCTTCTAATAATAATAATAATAATAATAATAATAATAATAATAATAATAATAATAATAATAATAATAATAATCAGCGTTTGGATGCACTTGTTTTGTACTGTAATCAGTTAAATGTAATTCTAGTTACAAAAAACATCAGGCTTTTAATTTGCAGGTGAACTGGCATGACTTCTTGTAATGTTCTTCAACTTCACAGCTTCCTGCTTGCAAAACTTTTCCGGGACACGTGGCCACTCTGTCACACCGACACTGACGTCATCCAGCAGTAATTCGACCTCTGGAGAGCATCAGGTAAAAGATGATGGGATGATGAAACCCTTTGTTCGATTTTGAGGAAGTAAAGAAGTATTTTTAACAAAGAGCAGCAGTGAGTCATCTCTTTATTTTCCCGTTTACAGATGTGCTTTGAATCAATATGACCACAGCCAATCAGGTTGCAAGAGCAGGAGGGAAAGGTGCGTTTGCAGAACACAGATGCACATCAACATCAACTTTGACATTTTGAGCACTTCAGTGATGATCTGTTTTTGTAGATAAACCCAGAAGTTAGCACTGCTCTTGTTCCCTTTGCCAAATGTCTATGAGATTTTTTAATTGGATTTTGGATTATTGCTGAAAATAAGCTCTGTGGCAAACACAGGTTTAGGATAGTTGCATGTTTAGCTCAGCAAGATAATCTTCACTGATGAACACCACATTTGTGATTTAAATGTTGTGTAAATTAAATCACTGTAAGTAGTTAGCTAATGTTTGGTTATAAACAGACAACATCACAGTCACATGCGTTAAACATTAAAAATGTCAAACTACACATTTCACTAAATTGATAATTGTAGAAATTGTAAAGCTATGCTGCATTCACATGCTCCTCGGATTCGGGAAGTCACTCTTCTGACTTTGGTGTGTTCATGTGTCAAGCCTGAATGTGGGATGAACATGGATGCATTTTGTCATTTAACATTTTTAAACTTAAATTTCATGTTACAGATTACTTGTGTGCCAAAACTAGATATGCAATATGCACCTTTGAATTTCTCATCATCAACCTTATGTTTAGTTTTGTGCACCATGTTTCAGCGACATTTACTCCTGTACCAACATTTCTTTGTGTTCATGTCCTGTCAGAATTACTGGAAAAAATTTTTGCTGATCAGGAAGATTTACAGGAATGCCCTCTCAAGATGGAGCAACAACTCGGAAAGTCGGAGAAAACTTTGGTGCGTGAGTTGGCGAGCTGACGTCATATGAAGTCAACCCGGCAACTCCTGTGCCATAATTTCCTTCAACTCTCTGAGCTGCTCTGTTTTGAGGGGGCCTTCATGTTAGTTTTCAGTCAGAATAACGTTTCCTCTGATTATTCTGAGACCATATGAACGGACAGTTAGAGTAAGAATAGTCTGCAACTCAATCTACATTCACATGCTACTTGGGCAGAATGTGTCTGAGTGTGGGAGCAACACTGAGTATTTTTCAGTATTTGGATCACAAAGAAGTGCAAAGGAAACAATACAATGACAACACAATACATGACTTTGGTAAAAGTTCAACCCGATGTTTGATTTTGTGAGCCCTCTTTCAGTGTCATGTGATGTCGACTCTGCAACTCTGCAACTTGTGTATCCAAATTTTCTCAGACTTTACAAATTGTTGCTCTCATGCTAATTTTCAGTAGGGAGAACGTTTTTTCAGACAGTTTGACAAGACATGAACAGACTCATGAGTAAATGAGTCTCAGGCATGATGACATTTTGCCATGTCTACACCAACATATGAAAATCTCTTAAGCTTGCTTCACATGCCTGATTTCACGCAACCAACCGAAAACACCTTGACTTCTAGATAAGGGTTTTAGGGCTTACTGTGGTACCCATTACTGACCCATCACCCTCCAGTGTTTTTAGAGGTCGTCAAATACAGATGACCTTGGAATGAGACTGAACAATAAACAATCTTTCTCACTTTACTGTCTCACCTTGCTGCAGGGATGAGCAGGGGTACTCACTGTGACATCACCAACCACAGTCATCAGTGATGTCATCACTGGTCAGAGTTGAATCAGGGCAGAGAAAACACAAACAATGATCTTCGGCATAGCTCGATATGGCAGCCTTCTTTTATTTACATTTAAAAAAATACAAAAATGTTGACTGTTTTTTAATGTGTGTTTGTGATTTGGAAATGTACTTTAATGACAATTTTTTACAGTGAAGGTCGAGTGAGGCAGAGTCAGTGAGGGGAGGGGAGTGATGACATCAGCAAGAGGGAGGAGAGAGAGGAGAGAGAGAGAGGGAGAGAGAGGGAGAGGATGAGGAAAGCAGCATCCTTCATCAGGCAGAGAGGAGAGAGAGAGACGAGCGAGAGAGGAGGGACAAATGAGCGGAGAGAGCGAGAGGGGGAGAGAGAGAGAGAGAAAGAGAGAGAGAGAGAGGGAGAGAGAGGGAGAGAAAACGCCGGGACGGAAATAAGATAAAGAAGAGGAAGACTGATAGTGTTGTCTGAGAGAAGGACAGACGGAGGGACGAGAGACACAGAGACAGACAAACAGACAGTAAGAGAGAGAGAGACAGGCAGGAGGAGGCTTTAACATCTGTTATCTGGGCCTGTGTGTGTGTGTGTGTGTGTGTGTGTGTGTGTATGTGTGTATGTGTGTGTTGGAGGGTGATCAGCTGATTGGACCACACACGTTGGAGGGTGGAGCCATGATGGGCAAGGATTACATGCTGGCCATCCTCATAGTCAACTACGATGGTGAGACACACACACACACACACACACACACACACACACGTCTTTGTAATCTCTCCTGTTTACGAGGACTCTCCTGCATCACTCTGTTGTTTACATGTCCGGTTTAATAAACAGCAGCAGACACACACCTGTTAAAATGGAACAGTGTGGCTGGAGCAGATTTACCTGCTGTGATCGTGATCATCACCACCTGTCACCTCACACCTCTCTGGTCAGACCCCAAGCAGTGCGCGTCCAGTTGGTCGTTGTTTGTATTTCTTTCCATGTTGAAAAGTATATGGAATGGATCAAACAATGTGTTTGTAATTTAAACACATGTTAGCATGCCGGGCTAACTAGCTTGTCACCTACAATGGAAATTGGAAAAGGTGCTGACAGATTCTTAGTGGTTGCCAAAGCCGCAGTCGCCTGGCAACATCATTGTTGTGTCTGTCTAATAGGTTTGCAAGGCTATGAAATAAGTCGGTACTACACTATTACTATTTTAATTATTATTGAAAACTGCAGTGAGCTTTAACAGGATAAAAACAGAGGGTTTTCTGATTGAACGAACGGTTATTATTTCCACAAAATATTATGTTGTGAAAAATATATTTTTCAAACTCACTCAAACAGTTGAATTCAATACCCTAGATAACCAAATGTAGAAATTCTAATAATTGCCCATTTTCATAGGGTTAGGGTTAACCCTAACCCTCAGCACCATTGTAGGTAACAACCCTAACCCTAACCACTCCCCGTGCAATCGGTCAGGAAACCAGACCCTTGAGTTTTCCTTGGTAACAGGTCGCTAATCCTCTTTGTAAAGCGTATCTAGATCTAGGTTAGGGACATGATCATTTGAATACAACGACTATATTGCTTAGCCCACTTAGCTTGCACGAAGGCAGAGCCGGTTGTACATTAATGGGAAGGTTGCTGGTTAATTTCCCGGATCTCCTGGTTAATACTGAACCTAAAAATTGCTCCTGATGAGCAAGTCAATGCCTCTGCCATCAGTATATGAATATGTGTGTTTGTGTGTGTGTTGGGGGGAATGGGTGAATGTGACCAGCATTATGCAGCGCTTTGAGTAGTTAGTAGACTGGAAAAGTCAATTTACCATCTCAAAGCCTTGAAAGTGTTAGTGGTGCATCAGTTATTATCAGTAAATGCTATATCGCAGGCAACTGGACTTAAGTTTCTTGAAGACGTATAAACTTTGTGTGGTTGCATCCTTACAGTCGTTAATGACACCAAGGATTAATCGTTTCATAAATCACTATGATTTACACAACTTAACTGTAAACTGTGTGCCGTTTGATAAGAGAAAACGTGACAGGTTAGCAACAGTAGCTAAGTAGGGCGGGGCTTAGAGAATGATCAGTTCCAGCTGTCTGACCTTATGATACGTCGCTGGATATCCTCCATCAGTCACATGACCTCACTCTGTAAAAAAAAGGTCAGAGAGGACCTCACTGAGATAGAAAAATAAGGACACACACGGTCACACACTCGAACATGGCAGTGCTGTGTCATGGGGGATTCTGGGACAAATTGTGTGTGTGAGGTCATAATGACACCATACACCAACAGTGTGTCAGTGTGCTCATACACCGCTCATGTTTATGGGAGGTTGGTGGAGCGTAAACAGATGGAAACTGTTCTCCCATGAATAGCAGCAGAATCAGCTGCTTGTTAGAATTACAGGGTGAAACGAGAGCGGATTTTCACCCCTGTCTCATCACAATCTCACAAAAATACTTCTGTCGCACGCGATCCCGCTTCTGTGCTGCTGGTTTTTTGTTTAATCTTTGGGCAATGCAATGATTCTGATTTGTTTTGACATCCTTTGTTGAGAATACACTTTTTTGTTCACATCTTTCAACTGGTACTGTGTTAGTGTTAAAAATAGTGCATGAATTGGCATTGAAAATATGCTGAATTAGCCATTAGCTATTACTTTTTGCAGCCTAACCATGGATGGACAGACAACTGTCACTGGAATACTTTGAAACTGATGAAAACTTAAAAACATGACAATTCTCAGGCAAGTTCAACACTTGTAAATATTGTCTTTTTACTGTAACTTCTGAGTGCATTTATGGATGTTTATTCTAACGCTGTCCCTCTCTTGACTCAGATGTTCAGTTTGGAATTTATAGTTGTGACAGTACTGTGCGTATGCTTTGGTTATGGTCAGGCATAAAAGCTCTAGGTTAAGGTTAAAAAAAAAAAAGATTGTGTTTTTGCTTAAAATATCAGCATTGGCCGCAACAAACACAGCTTGACATTTTCCCAAGGTTTCCTAAAAGAAAATATCCAGTTGTTTCTCACTTACAAGTGTTGAAATGAAGTCTTGAGCTTTGGTCACTGGCTGGTGTCTTGACTCTTACTCTGACTCAGCCACAGTCCATACATGTCATGTAATGGTCAGACAGCTCCAATCAACCAGCAGCCAACCGTCAAAGTCAAGATCAAAAATGAATAGAATACCTCAGTACTACCCCTGATTGTGTTGAACAGTGACCTTTAATATTTTTGGAGGGAAACATCAAAAAGTGGCAGAGTCACGCTCCCCCCAGTCTGTTCCATGGGACTGTGTTTCAGAAAACTTGTGCAGTTGTGACTGCAGAGAGACAAAGTCATGTTCTGATCCTGTTTGAACTCCGCCATGAATAACACATATGATGTTTGTCAATTTAAAAGATACGCTTTCATGTTAAGAAAGTTGCAGTTTGCCTCGCTCAATTTATGTCACCAGCACCACCAAGGCAATCAGCTGGCGTTAAAAGTATTAAAAACTCAGGAAACGGAACAAATTTGAACACACTGACTGCAGTGTGAGCTGCTTGTAAACTGGACCAGCTCCACAATGTTTAAGCTACGGGTTTTTGGTGGACGCAGTCTACAGAACTGCATGTGTCATTTAATCATGTCTGAAGGCTCAAAAGTGTGTGTATGCATTCTTACTGACCAAATAAAGACTGTTTGATTGTTTAAATGTCTTATAGACTTAGAAATAAATGCCTCACTTGATTGTCTTGTTACTTTTTGACCTCTTGAACCCCTTTTCTGTTAAGTCAAACGCGTGAAATCATTTGAAAACCAGAACAAACTGTGCAGTGGTTCTATTTCAACTGCTGACTGTACTTTATTCAGTTGTATTGACCGGCGCTCCCCTCCCCCACCCCTCTTCCGGTCATATCGTTGTCTCTCGATCAGCCGACTCAGCATTTTGTGTCTCCGAAGCTTTATTAATTATTCAAATCTTCTTCCTTTACAGCAGCATGACCTCTGATCACTTTGTCATCCGCCCTCTTTTGCACATCTTGTACCAGGTGGACGATATCAGGAACACAGACAACATGATGCAACACTGATGTTAAAACTGTAAAGAGATTTGCTCCTTCCTCGGTACAAGGTTATACATAGATTTACAGTCTGTTTGGCTGTTTTTCAGCAACACCAATCAAATACTTCTGCTCAGTTTTGCTTTAGAGATAGTGAGGCTGGAGGCTGATATGTTCAGGTCTCTTTGTGCAGCAGATGCTATCCTAACTTTGGTTTGCGTTCTTCAAACTTCTTCCTCTCAGAGTCAGAAATGAAACAGAACAGATTGATAATATTCATTGTGACTTACACTTCCTGGTGATATTTTTTATCTCCGATGTCCACTCAGAATAAACATCCATAGGTCCACTTAAACCATAGAAGAAAGGATGCTTCTAAAGGTGAAGAACTTGCCTTAGAATCAGCATGTTTTTAAGTTTTCATCTGTTTCAGAGTAATCCAGTGACAGTTACCGGTACATCCGTGAGCACACTGCAAACAGGAGCTGCTAACGGCTAATTCAGCATACTTTTAATGCCGATATGACTAAATGTAGACAAATACAGGCATCAAAGAGAGTAGAGCAGGAGGATTGATTATCTGACAGTATGTCACTGCTGACATCTTACTTTCAGTCATATCAAAAGTCAGTGTCTGTTGTGCTAAATTTAGCCGAAAGACTGACGTCTCCTGACCAATCAGCTCTTCTCTCACCACTTCAGACTGTCACCTGATTGGATAAAAGCTGATTATGGATTTAATCACTGCACCCACCTGTCTTTAACCACATTAATCTCTGATTCTCTGGTAGACTTATGAATAATTTATAAAGCATAAAGCCTTTTGAATTAAATTGTGTCTGAATATTACACATGATACACAACAGATGAAAAATATATTTCCAGTAATGAGACTATAACGGATATGTTTTCTGTTCTGTTCACTGATGTAACAGTGTAAGTATCTTGACACACCTTCAAATACTGATTTTTTAAAAAATTTTTGCATGTGGTGTGATGAACAGGTATGGCAATTTAAGGTGACCTACTGAAAGCAGTTAAATTAATATATTTGAGTGTAAAGGAAGATATGAATTCTACATAAAAATGTCTAAAAACACAAATACGTGTTGTTGAGTTGTGTACCTACATTATCCCAAATGTTTCCAACAATGTTCAAACCAAGGAGATCCACAAGTTAACTCAAGGTTATGGTGTGTTTGATCCCCTGTTGCTAATCCCGAGATAGGAAAGACACCAAGACTTATGTAACACTAACAAAACTTGGTCTGTCAACATTTTTAATCACGTCAGATAGATTTTCATCAACAATGGTGGTTGTTTAAAGGTGTTCTCAGAAAACACCAAATATGCATCAAACAGCTGTATTACTTTAATTTGAATTCAAGTCAGCTCTCACTAAGCTCAGCACTCACCAGAAACTCCAGTTCTCTCTCATCTTTCCCCCTCTCTGTAAGGTTATGCTTATGAAGTAATGTACATTTCAGCTCCAGTCATCAGTCAACATAATAGTGCATAAACAAACAACCTCCTTTGATCGCTGCTGCAGCCAGGCTGATAAACAGGAGTGAACAGCAGCCCTGCCCAGCTTTTTTTTTAATAGAAAATGACATCTTGTACATTTAAGTTGCAGGAAGTGGAAGTATCAGTTGCAACATTTGAGCTTTCAGTTGAAGAGTAAAAGTCTGATTGTAAGATGGTGTTGCTTGAAAGCAAATGAAATTTTTGTGGAGTTTTTTCGTCAAAGTCACACAAAAAAGTGTCACAGAGAAATGATTCTGTCTACTTGTTTTTTTCTTGGTGACCCATAAAACTAGGTGGTGTTTTATCGCAGCTGTTGAGCTAACCACAGACATTGTAGCCATCAAGAAACAAGCTAGTGCTACTCAGTTTCAACATCTTTCTGAGCTCATTTCTTTTTCATTTTGAGATTATTTGTTGCCAACGTAGCATCCCTGCTCCTCAACTAACTAGCTAACATTAATTCATTAAGACCATTGCAGTTGGTCGCCTCCATACACAACAACAAACCACGTCAAAACGACTACAAACAGATGTGACTTACAGCTAAAAATAAGTTAATTTATACAATTGTATACTTTGTTTACTTGAGCTTAAATTTGTTGAAGTGTTCACTGCAAGTACATATAGTGTATTTAGACGGCAGATGTACGATTTATGACACAAATTCACAATCTTCTCCTCTCTGGGTTATCTCTTTGTGTACAGACAACATCTGGACAGACCAGAACCTCTTGCTGGACCCTGATCTTCCATCCGGCTGGAGAACCATCAAAGATTCAACAGGAACCTACTACTGGCATGTTCCCACTGGGGCGACCCAGTGGCAACACCCCAGCCTCAACGGACCGCCACAACTGCTTGACACACAGGTTAGACCGCCTTTTAATATCCAAGCTAACTCTGTTAGCTCTGGCTCGTCTGATGCATTTTCTTCTTCTGTGGTGTTGCATTATAGCAGGAGGAGGCAGGACAGCAGAACTCCAACAGTGAGACAGATGGACCTCCTGAGGCCAGGTAACACACACACACACACACACACACACACACACACACACACACACACACACACACACACACACACACACACACACAGCATCTAAAATGGTCATATAAATTATGTTTTTCTTTTCAGGTCTTCATGGCATGAAGATTATCTCACCAACCATGACCCCAACTCCAAGGTAATAAAACATATAATAATGAACCCATTTGTTCTTCACCAACAAAAAAATGCATAATCATGGTCCAGCCACAAGATTTGTCTCATGCTTTCTCCCACATCTCATGGCCTTTACTTTAAGAAATACTCTGTTACAAATCCCATGAAAATTTTCAATAAAATAATGTCCCCTGCAGCTGTTATGTTACTATTAAATAAGATATCATTAGATTGATATGACTCCTGTATTATTGTAAAAGCAGAATTTTACTGTTGCAGTAGGAGGTCTAAAAAGTATTTGAATTCTGGATTTATCTGCTGATTATGCTCTCCATTCATCGATAGATTGTTTTAGTGAGAATATTGTGAGAAATGTCATCACAATGACCCAGAGCCAAGAGTGACAACATCAGTAATGTGTGTGTTGTCCAACCAACGGTCCATAAGTTAAGCAACATTCCCAAAGCATTGGCAATTTAGATTTCAAAAAACAATGTGACATCCTTTGACTAATTCTGAAGAATAAACCTATTAACAGGTATGCTTATAAATGAAAATAGAATAGAAATAATTTATAGATGTGTGCATAAAAGTATATATCTCTGTTCATTTATCAATATCGACATATGCAGCTCAAATCTCCACAGAGCAGCTGCTGTTATACTGTTCACACTCTGACACTAAACTTAATCTTCTGAGAGGAATTATGTGAAATATTAAAACTGCACAGAGAGATCAGAGCCAAACAGCTGCTGATGTCACACTGGTCTCCACAGGATGAAGACCATGGATGCTCATCCGTACAAAGTTCTCCAAAATATTTGAGCAAATTTCAAAACGGACAGTTGAATATGGTAAACAGAAAGCATATTTACAATCTAAATGTTTGGGCTTTTTTTACATTAGAAAATATCAAAAGTTAATAGGGTGACATTATAATACCTGTAATGCCAATAATAATAATAATAATAATAATAATAATAATAATAATAATAATAATAATAATAATAATATGGAATGAAGGTTGAGGTTAGTTCACTCATCTCTAGTGGTCTAATCTACTCTAATCTCTCTTCTTGTTTGTGTGTACCTCTCTCTACCACAATTTTATGCAGAATTAATCTGATTTAATCTGTCTCTCTCTCTGCCTGTCTCTCTGTCTGTGTCCTGGTTTCTCTGTTTGTCACCCAACAACTCACTGACCACTTAATCCCATCATCTGTCTGTCTGTTGGTCTACCCAACTCTCTGTCTGTCTGTAATTCTGTTTTTCTCTTTCCACCTGTCTGTCTGTCAGTGTTTTGCTGTGCGGTCTCTGGGCTGGTTGGAGGTGGAGGAGGAGGACCTGTCTCCTGGTCGCAGCAGTCTTGCTGTCAGTAATGTCATCCAGCAGCTGTCTCAGTGCAACAGTCCCGAGCACAGAGAGAGGCCAGGGGCCTGGGGAGAGGTGAGACACCTACTGTGTCTGTACCTGTCTGTGGTCTGAATAAATCTCAAATGAGTTAAACTGTCGAATGTTTTTAACAAAGTTTAAAATGTTCTGTTCAGCCTGTTTGGACTGTCAGGAGCAGGTTTTAGTGTGTTTAGGTTATTACAGTGTGGCTTAAACTTTTTTCGATTATCAGGATCTGGTTTCGACGGGTTCAGATTGTCAAAATCTAATTTAAACTGGTTTAGACTATGACAGTGCGGTTTGAGCTGATTAAGAGTATTGGGGTCTGATTTTGATTGATCCAGACAATCAGGATTTGGTTTAAAGTGGTTTAGGCTTCCAGGATTTGGTTTAAACTGTTTCAACTATCAGGATTAGGGCTGATCTAGCTATGAACGAATACCGGTACCAATACTGATACTTTCACTTCGATACCGGTTCCTGAACGATACTTTTTTCGATACCAATTTTATAATATCAATTCTAACAAAAAGAAAAAAACGCAAAACACATTACAGTACAAATCTTTTTTTAATTCTCTTTAATCTCTTTAATTTCCAACTTTGGTATTTTTCCACTCCAAGCAGTTTTCTTACAGAAAAAATAGACAACAAATAATTTCCAGTGCAAAAGAACACTTGCAAACAAGTGACAAGTCAGTATCTAATGCTCGCTGCTACATACTGAGGACCTTTTCACTTCGCAGTTTTTCTTCAGAAAAATCAGCGTCTGCTTTCTCAGGACACAGACAAGCCGGCTCCTGGCTGATGGTGTCTACTGTGAGAAGATAAACATAACAGTGAATGTTAGGTGAGCTATTGATCCAGCCAACCCAGTTGATGAGCATATCTTTACAGCTAAGTTTTACCTGTTGATGTCAATCTCCAGTTAGCTTTTGATTTAGCTAGCTACATAGCCTTAACATAAATTTTGAATCAGGCCTGCATGCCGCAATCATGTGTAATGTTACAGCCAGTCACTGGCAACATTATCAGGTCTTGATCACGTGATTAACCTCTGGGGACTGAAAGCATTACCGAAGCATTTTGGTTGGTGCCATAAAAGAACTGAAGTTCGGTACCCAGCCCTAATCAGGATGTGGTTTAAACTGGTTTGAACTGTCAGACTGTGATTCAGACTGGTTTCGACAGGTTCAGGCTGTCAGAATCTGGTTTAGTCTTGTTGAGCCTATCAGATTGTGGTATGAACTTCTTTAGAAAATCAGCAATGAATTTAAACTGGTTCAGGTGATCAGAATCTGGTTTGAATTGCTTTAGACTATCAGGATCCGTCTTTAAGTAATTTTGGCTATCGGGATTTAGTTTCAGCTGGTATCTTTGTCGTTTAAACTGGCTTGGGGATCAGGATCTGGTTCAAACTGAATTAACCTGTCTGGAATGGATCTGGTTCAGACTTGTGTGTTTGTTGTCTACTGTATTATCTTTACTAATCTGTCCGTTTCACTGCCTGCATTTCTGTCTGCAGGGTCGGGAGATGATGCTGGTTCTGAAGAAAGACACCCTGACCCTGTTGGACCCCTTAGACCACACCCCTCTGCACTGTCAGCCAATCATCAACATCCGTGTCTGGGGGGTAGGCTGCAACAATGGCAGGTGAGCCAATCAAAGAGCATCTGGATAATCGCAGGATTTATTCAAATGTAATTTAATCATCAGAAAACATAGGACATTTATCTCAACAGAATTGGTGTAGCCACATTCATAAGGTTTAAAAATATATTTACACATTGTCTGTGCAATTACGAAGGATGGACAACACGAGTAGAATTTGTACTTAGATGACCTCAGCAAATACAGTATCGTATAATTTAGAAATTCAAACCTCTCCAGACTCACGTCCAGATAAAAGACACAGCATCACATAGAATAACTTAGATTTCAAAATCATAGTATGATAGCATATGGAATTGTTGGAAAGAGGATGGGTGTTCTCTTTTTCCTCTCTTGTTGACTATGCTAAAACTCCCCCATGCTTCCAGTCTTTGCGCTAAGCTCGGCTAACCTCCGACCTTTCAGCATGTTAAACTCAACCTCACCTTTCATTTCGTCTCTCTGTCTGTTTGCACTAACACTGTCTCTCTCTTTTTCTTTAACACGCCCCCTTTTACCCCTTCACCTGGGCAGGGACAGGTAAAACTCTCTCCCTTTTACGTGTTCACATCCAGAGCCACAGACACGTTAGACTCATCCTCACACCCTCCTTTTATATGTCAGGGTCATTTTTTTGCTTTACCTGCTGGTCACATGATCATTTGCCCATCAGCCAATCCACTGTGTGTGTGTGTGGTCTTTTCAGGGACTTTGCCTTCGTGGCGGGTGATAAAGACAGCTGTGTGCTGAAGTGTCACGTGTTTCGCTGCAACGCTCCGGCCAAAGCCATCGCCACGGCGCTGCATGAGATGTGCTCCAAGGTCAGTGAGTCTCCTGCTCAGTCCTCAAATATACCCACATGTTCACCATCATCATTTAGTGCGTTACCATGCTGCCGTGAGCTAATTAGCAGTATACATGGTAGTAAACAATGAAGAAAACAACAACTCCCATAATCCCATGCTACATCACAACGTCAGCCGATGACAACTTTTGGTAAGTTGTTTACCTAGTGGCAGAAAACACACATTCCATTGGAAATAAAAACGCTACATTTTCCCGTGTCCATAGATGATGTCGGAGAAGTCGCTGATGAGGCCGTCTCGCTCTCTGACCATGGAGAGCATCTCACCTGAAGACCTGCCCAGACAAGGTGACTCACCTGGCCTCTGACATCACCTTACTGCTCTCTGATTGGCTCTCCGCTGATTCCATCTCCTTTTCGTTGTCTTTCAGTCGAGTTTCTGGAGGCGGTCCGGCAGCAGGTCCAGAAGTTCCAGGTCCAGTACATCGGTAACCTGCCAGTGTCCAGAGCGATGGGTAGGACAGAGTCACACGTGTTACACCTGAACACATCAGCATTCAGCACTATGATTGGTTACTTCGCTCCGCATAAACAAACTGATGGTTGATTATTTAGTTGTTCAGTTGGTTGCCCTTTATTTTATGGGTCTGTAGTCTAATTTGTGAAAATTTTCCAATTGAAACTTCTCATACAGTGTGATGGAACCAGTTGGTGGCCCACTGATTAGTTGTCACGCTTTAATGCATTACTTCAAGTTAATTTTATGGTATTTTAGTCAGTTCACAGATGCTAAACTTACCTCACAAAAACACAAAATTTCACCACAGGTAAACATAAAACTGCTAAAGGTTTAAAACAGGAGCTTTTCACAGAAACTTTCATTTTCCTCATGATTAATATAGTCACCTGATTAAACCATAATGGTCTGATTCAAACTGGTTTGAAGTCCAAAACCAGATCCTGATGGTTCCCCAAACCAGTTTCAACCATTTTTACCGGATTCTCATAGTCTGTAAACCAATTTAAACCAGGTCCTGGCAGTCCAAACCAGTTTAAACCAAAACTTGAAACTAGTTAAAATCCTGATTTGTTTAATTCAGGTTTAGTCTTTCATGGTTATTGCTGTTCTCAGACTAACCGCTATGATGTGGTTAAACGAGTTTAAACCATAAGGATATGGTTTCAACTGATTTAGAGTTTTAGCTTAAACTAGGTTGGATTTTGATTTTGATGTAAAATGTTCTTTATTTTGACATTCTGATATATTCAGATATTATCTCAAGTAATGAAATGGTGAGAGAGTAAGTTGACCTGCATTAAGTCAATCAGGAAAGAAAAGTCTTTCCTTTCAACAAACTAATGCTTAAGCATGCAAACAGAACACAAGCTAACGTTATGTCAGGCACAGTATAGATGTAATTAGGCTTCTTGTGGTTTGTTATTGATCAATGAGCGGTCAGTAGACTAGAAAAAGTGTTATAGGAATCCAGTTACCATTAATGTCTGAGTGTCGACAACAACTGTCTGTCTTATCCACAGCTCTGAGTAAAACCACACAACATTACATTCCACTTTATGTTGTGTAATACGGCAACTATCAAAATTGCTTCTATAAATACGAATGATAAAGACAGAAAAAAAATCATTTTTCCAGTCTACTGTGTTTGTGCAGGTATGGAGGTGCTGAACCGAGCGATAGAGAGCATCATGAACTCAACAGACAGAGACGAGTGGGAGCCGATCGTCGTCCACGTCACTGATAACATCCTGTCTCTGTGGAAGGGACAGGTAACATCATTCTTAATCTTTATCCAACTTTGTGAGTAACGTCGGAGGTCTTCACTCGGTTCCTTCCTTTCTGATTCGACCCTGACAGGAAGGGGAGGAGCCTTTCTGGGATTGTCAGGTACGTTTCCTCACCTTCCTGGGCGTCGGACACGACAGCCACACCTTCGCTGTGATCGTGGACGGTGGCACACAGCAGTTCGAGTGTCACGTGTTCTGGTGTGAACCGGACGCAGGGAACCTGTCTGAAGCTGTCCAGGCTGCATGTATGGTGAGTGACAACACCTGAACATCATCTAGATCCTGAAGACAATTTTTGGATAAATTGATTGAGAGACCCCTCGTGGTGGAAATGGCATACTGTGTGTTTTTTTACCTAGTAAAAAAATGCTCTGCCATTACCCACAAAAAATCCCATTAATAATTCTGTTGAAAATACGTTGATTGCGTCGATATGAATCTCAGGTGGTTTGAGGTAGATAATGACGGGACTGTTGTTCTTCTGGCCCCTAGTTGTCCAAACACGCCGAGCAGCTCACATAGATGAATTAACTTCCTCTGACAGTCCTTTCCTCCCCTTCAGGTCCAGTACCAGAAGTGTCTCGTGGCTCAGACTCCTCCACCGAGGTCCAAGTCATGGCGTGTCAACCCATCAAAGGTCAAACGGGCCAACTCCATGGACGGCGCCACCTTCCCTCCTCTGTCATCCCGCCACCACGGCGGCAGCAGTAGCTCCATAATGATGCCGAGGATAACCAAGGGCAATGGCAGCAGCAGCAGCAACGTGAGGAAGGGGATGCTGGCGTTCTTCGAAACTTTCCGGAACAAACAGGCCGCAACCTCCTAATGGCGGGGGCGGGACCATCAGAGACAGCAGAGACCACCGATCGTCCGGGGCTCAAATGTTTTCACCAAGGCCGTGACGGTGTCTCCAGACCGTCGTGTGATCGGCTGAACTCTGTGTGCATGTGGTTCTGGTGGTCCGACCGGCTAATTCTGCCGTCTTCACATCACCAGCGACGCCTGGCCTTCTGTTTATTAGACCAGAAATATACCCGTTTGAATTTACTGTCGTGATGTTCGTATCACCTGTTGCTGCGACACCATTGGTTAGCTTAGCTTAGCAATGGTGCTGCTAGCTACCTCACTGCAGGCTGAGCGACATGAATAAAGAGAAGAGGCTGTGAAGGACCAGGCCAGGATCAACGAACTGGACATACAAACGCGTCGCACTAGAGCAGATTGAAGACGCTGACCAGTCACTCGTCCACCAACACCTCCTCAGCTACCTGTCAGACAGATCAGCAGAGCTGTGGAGAATCATTTTACCCAAAACTAAAAGAGAAAACTGAAACATAAAAGACAAACTGGCTGGTGTGAGGACAGTAATTAGATAATACTACTCAGGTAATTGGGTCAGAGTTAA
Organism: Sparidentex hasta; assembly: GCA_030272975.1. Taxonomy (NCBI): domain Eukaryota; kingdom Metazoa; phylum Chordata; class Actinopteri; order Spariformes; family Sparidae; genus Sparidentex; species Sparidentex hasta. Next base: position 34,150 of record JARJLU010012689.1, on the reverse strand, counting down.
ATATTAAAAGAAGAAATAGAATATTGAAAGACAAAAATAACTTTGGGGAAATGATAAAAGGGTGTGAGATTTCGCTTTAAAGGGACAGTTAACCTACAAATCAAAAATACACATCTGTCCTCTCACCTGTAGGGATATTTATCAATCGAGAGTGTCTTGATGTGAGTTGAGCGATTTTGAAGGTATTGAACTAGATTTCACTTAGCTTGTGGTGCCACAAAGCAGACAAACAAACAAAAAATGATTTGAATAACCTAACAGCTACGTGTCTTCCAAGAAATCATGACCTGGTTTTTTACAAGATGATCCAGGACAAAATTATGTCACTCTACGTACCGTGTTAGTGCCAGTTCAGCACTTAAATGGCTCCATGGGCAAGTTAGCAACAATGCGTAATATGCAACATCCAGTTAGACTTCTGGAATGTAATATATGTAGTCAGTGAGTTGCAGTTTGGTACCAAAACTGCCTGGTTTGGGTTAGGAAAGTTGAAATTAAATTAGGCGTACAGGAGGATAAAACTTTTCATTAATTAATCCATTAATTTGTTGAGCATCCACTTGAAATCCAATTTTTCCAGTTAAACAGATCTTAGAGTTGTGAAAACCTGTAGAATGTACTGCAAAGCATACTAGTGGATGGTCTTTTAAGGTATGAATTGATGTCATTTGTTCGGCTGTGGACATGAAAAAAGCTTGATAAAGCTTGCTATTTTTTGTTCAGACATTTTTGGTTGTTTGTTTTTTCTGCCGCTCAAAGCACCACAAGCCAAGTGCCATCCAGGTCCATTATAATTGAGAGAAGGCAGACAAAAATATGTGTTTCTGACTTTTGGGTGAACCATCCCTTTTATCAGCAAATAGCTTATAAATAATTAATCAACCTTGTGTCATTATACATTTCCCAACCCTTCACTGTCATAAAACACAAACTCAGTTGAATTTGTGTCCGATTTCTCCGTAAATTTTTCCTTATAATGACTGAAACTTAGAGATAAGATAGAGAGGAAAAGCATCTTTCCACACTGGATGTCAGTGTCAGATATGTATCCTGTATGTATTCGCTTCAAGCTTCATGTGTAGAGAAATGTTACAGTGTGAGATTTTTAAAGCCGCAGTAAGAGTTTCTGTCCAGCAGAGGGCAGAAACACAAACACACAGAAATGAGTCTGAAAAAACTGATGTGATGTTTATGAACTTACTTGTTTCTTCTTCCATGTTCATGTCATGTCGGCAGGCTGGTGGTTACCATGGCTACTGCTGTTCTCATACTCCTTTACAAGTCAAGATGGCGCCTGCCAGAGAGACAGAATCAAGAGTCTCTGTATAAGTTGACATGTTTATTCATAGAGAACATCTCATTCACAGACGAGTTTGTAAGGGCCACTGGAAAATATATCTGAGATTTGGATTACGTAAATTTCTTTTAATAAGAATTTTATATTTGGCATTTCTAGCCTTTAGTAAGCAACAGAAGCGGGCAGGAAACAAGAAAGTGAGGTATGGTATGAACAACAGCAAAGGTTTCCAGCTTCAATGGCATCAGATTTTTTTTTGTTGAAATTCCACAATTGGAAAATGTGTGGATTTTCTCATAAATTCTAACTTCTTTTGCACTGGAAATTATAGGTCATTTCTTAAAGGAACAGTCCATCCAAATATGACAATTCAGTCTACTCACCCCAGATTATGTCAAGGGAAGTTTTGTAGTCCACAATGTTTCTGAGGCTTAAACAGTGTTGAGGCATTCTCAAATGACTAAGTAGATGGGGACTTTTTTTAAAACCAAAAAACAACATGAAATGGTTCCATACAACTCATCCTGCATAATCCAAATCTCCTGAAGCCTCATGACTTGAAAAGACATCATTTACGCCCTTTTTTAATGTCGGAATCATCACTTTTGCTGCTAAACTAAAAGTGTTAGCGTGAACCCAATCTGAGGTTATGACAAGTTAACCTTAGCTAATAAACTAGCTAATGTTGCTGATGCTAGCTAGCAAACGTTAACATTGCTAACATTGCTAATCATACAGCGGCCAAAAACCAGGGCTGTAAAGTGAAGGTAGCTGGGGCCTTTAATTTTTTTCCATCTTCATATTGGTTCCTAAATAGGCCTGTATGTTGGTGTTAGCATGTATCAGATTAGCTTTTGTGTGTTAGTATGTTAATGTTTGCTAGCTAGCATCAGCAACATCAGCTAGTGCAACAAACTGCAACCTCATGATGATATGAACACATAAATGCGATAAAAGGGGAGATGGAATCATTCAGTTAATAGCTGATTATTATCAGTAACTCCTTTAAGTTTTTTTCTTTTTAAAAAAAAAATGTTTTGAAACAACTCTCCAGCTACTTCAGTTGTGTAGAGGAATGCTGTAACAGTGTTTTCACTGCGAGACCCCAGAAAGGTTTTGTGGACTACGAAACTATAGAACTGAATTTTGGATGAGCTGGTCGTCTAAAAGTGGCCTGATACTGCATCACATATGAAGCAATTCAAAGTGTTCTGGATCAAAATGAATAAAATAAGAGATACGAACGCAGAGTAATACAGAAATGAGATAGAAAGACAAGTAAGCAGGAAAAAAGTATGAAAGTGTTCATGATCCAAGCAGCATTAAAGGAACGGTCCAACAGTATCTGACCTGCAAACAGTGAGAGCTCGTAAACGCCCCCTGAACTGGTAACAGTAAACACGCTGCAAAGAAATAATTATTTATTTACATTTCATTTTAACAAAAAAAGTCAACAACAGTTTGACACTTTGACTTGCGGTTTGCATGTCAGGCACAAATGACTGCATGGAAGGTCATTGAAAATATCCTGGAATGATTTCTTGAGGAACTTTAAAGTTCTCATCATTGTCTGATAGCTTTATGTTATTGAATGTACAGACGGTGGAGATGTTCACAAATATATATAACTTACTATAAACATATATGATATAAACAGACAGTGACGGTCCAGCTGCCTCCTGATCGGCTGAAGCACCTGTAGATAGAAGCTTTAGTATGTTTCATGTCAGTAGGAACAATCAGTGAGAGGTTTGAATGTGTTAATACAACAACAGAACTATAGTCCAAACTGTCCCAGACGTCGTAGAGAAACAGTCAGTTTGCCGCTCCGTGTGATGAAAACATGTCTGGTTATCTCCAGTAAAAACTTTGGCACAAGAGAAACCAATGATGTCATGTATAAATTAACCAAAAAATGTAATAAACAAATGAAATATTCTTGGTCTGCTGCCGGTGCAATTTCATGTGAAGTTTCTCTGTTAAGCTAAAGTTTCATTGACTCTGGATTTGTAGTTGTATGTAGAGGAGCTGAGGGGATTTTAACACCTCAAGAGTTTTTTCCCCGTCTGCTGCATTTTATCGGTTTGGTGTGAAGTTTGACTTAAGTGTGGCGGCTGTGGCTCAGGGGTAGAGCCAGCTTCTTGTTATCGGTAGGTTGCTTGTTCGATTCCACTGGTCTGCATGTGTCCTTGGGCAAGATACTGAACCCCAAATGGCTCCTGATGTGTTGGTTGGCACCTTGCATGGCAGCCACTGCCACCGGTGTATGTATGAATTACTTTTAGTCATTCTGGACAAAAGCATCTGCTAACTATAATTGTGAAAACTGAGGAAGACAAGAGCTAATCTGATTGATGCTAACACCAACATACAAGCCTATTTAGGAACCAATATGAAGATGGAAAAAATTAAAGGCCCCAGCTACCTTCACTTTACAGCCCTGGATTTTGGCCGCTGTTTGTTTACATTTAATCAAATTGTCATTCATCGAGTATGCCGAACCATCTATTAGCAGGTCCAGTTTGCTGTCTACTCATGGATGCACATATAACTGTCAGTGGATTACTTTGATACTGAAGAAAACTTAGAAACGTGAAAATTCTCAGGCAAGTTCTGAACTGTCCTTTTTCTATGATTTAAGTGTATTTATGAACGTTTATTCCGGCTGGATATCAGAGATAATAATATCCTCAGGAAGTGAATGTCACCTTCTGCAGTATCTCTGCTTCCCTTGAACTCTCCAGCGCCCACCTGAGGAGGCTTTAGTCAACTGCATGCTTAGTTTCACCAGGATTAAAATGGGTTTGGTTACTGAGGAGCTCAGTAACAATGTCCTCACTCCCCTGTGCGGTGTTTATTTTTAGACTTAATACACACATTAACAGAACAGGAAGAACAGAAAAAAAAAAGAAAAACAGAGTTTACAAGGCATATTGACACAGAAGCAGGAAACTCAGGAATAAATGCTACAGTTAAAGCAAACAGAAAGAAACCCAGACAAGAGACGGCAGAGCAAGAATGGAAAATACAAAATGTATATATGAATAAATACAAATGAAATCACATAAAAGCATTACAATTAAAAAGAATAAAAATTAGTTGCAGCTTTAGTTATGTCACAAATTAAGATTTTTACACACAAAATATATGAAGAGTTTACAAATAAAATGTCTTGTCAAAAATCACTCTGCCAAAAGTTTATACAAGTATTGAACAAATAATTACTTGATTATGTAAGCAGTTGATGGACAATTTACCTGAAAATATTTTGATAAGCTTTTATGTTCATGTAAAAACATTTCATGATTTCAACTTCACAAATGTTTTACAAAGATTTGCTGCTTTTCTTTTAAAAACGCTGACATAATTGTATTAACATTGAGGTTTAGACTGTTGGTTTATGGTGATTATAAGCACACTGACCGTACAAATGAATCGATAGATACAAAATAATAACAATAAAAAAATGAACATAATCATTAGTTGTAACCAAATTAATATTTGTCAAATTTATTAGTCACTGGTTTCACACAATGTTGCTTTTTGTCAACAGATGTGTTTACATTGTGTTGTTGATGTTGTTATCTTCAGTTCAAACTGGTCTCAGTCTAAACTCTGGAGACTGTTTGATTTTCTTTTTCAGTTAACAGGAAAGCACCTGGAGGGTTCAGGTGGGAGGTCAGGACCCCGGGGGGACTTCACCATGGAGGCTTGCTAGGTTATTAAAAAACATTATTTGTGTAATAAAAATACAATTAAAAGTAAGCGTAAATACATTCTATTGACAATAATGCAACAACAACAGTTTCATTGTTTAGACAAGTTATATTGTCAAAAGAAACATAAAGAAAGGGAGAGAGAAATGAGAATGACAAAGAAAGAAGGAGGGAGGAGGTGAAAAGGAGTGAGGAGGTTCAGCAAAAGTGTTGGGATGTGTCCCTATGACCTCACCCTGTCCTCGTGCTGTTGACAGCTTCGTCCTCGCGCTCAATTGATGCATCAGTGAATTAACGAGAGAGCGAGAGAGAGAGAGAGAGAGAGAGAGAGAGAGAGGACCGAGTGGAGAGACAGTTTACATCGTGACAGTTTTGAATTTCGTCTTGAACTAGAAGGTAAGATAAGATTATTTCACACTTTCCAGACTCCACAGAACTAGACGACATTTTACTTAGCAACCCTTTGAAACCTCCGTGATGTCGTCTCTGTGCGCGGAATTCTCACGATGACGATTTCTGGAAGAAAGTTGTAAAAGTGTTCAAATCTTTGAAATCACCACGACTTGAAGTATCTGATATTAGCCGAATTAAGGAATAGAAACTTTTGATTCGTAAAATATCGCGAATTTCAATATTCCGGTTGAAACGGTTTACTGGCGTGCCTGACAACATTAAACTGGAGGAGTTATGAACGGAGTCTGGCATCATCCGTATTGTAAATATTAAGTTCCGTTCATAATAACTAATAATGGTCAGCCTAACTTTAAAAAGCCAAGTTTCTTTAACTGGATAAAATAAAGCCTTAAATAATGCTTCTAGTGTCACACGTTTTAATGTCTCAATCCTAGGTGTATTTAACTGAACTGTTCCTTTAATTCTGCAATTTATGGAGGGATTTCGGCTGCAATATGGTAATAAAGATGAATGTTAAATATGAGTTCATACATGGATTTGTGTGTGTTTAGGTGACGAGATGATTTTGAGACTATTCGATGTTTGTGTGTTCAAGATGTCCCACTACTATTAAACTGGAAAACACTTTTTGAAGCTATTTCATGGATATATGAGTCCATTTTTATGTTTGATTATCATTTACCTCCTGAACAGTTCATCAGGAACATGTAGCGTCTTCTCTTCAACACAAACTGTAGCCTAAATCTGCTGTAAGGTGCGTTGGAGACTCAGTCCAGAAATTAAAAATATAAACAGTATAAATATATAAACACTTTTATTTTTCTTCTTCTTCTTTTTTTTTGTCTTTGCTAACTGACAGAGTGCTGGCAGTTAAAAAAGAAGACTGGTTTAACTGGAAACATGTTGGGTTATTTTCTCAGAACAAACCAAATATGTGTTAAACGGAGAAAACAGAGAGTGAGCTGTGTGTTTCTGAACTGGCTGTCATGGAAACCTGTAGATTAGATTACAGTTGGTATGCAGGCAGTTTAGAGGGATCCCTGAGTGAGAATTTGTCATATGGAAACCCTCACCGTTATTTAAATAGTCACCTGACAGGAAATTTCTGTCACTTAAACAGAGATGACCTAAACATGATTTTAGTCATGGTCACTATGCAGACAGATTTCTTCATTAAGCTAATTAATCAATCAGTCAGTCAATCAATTCAGTGTTTATTGTATAAAATAGCAGACAATGGAGAAATGGTTATCGACAAATTACACGTTTGATTTCTTCAAGATTTTCAGTTTACTGGTGAAACATACTATAGGTGGATAAAGACACAGGGGCTTCAGCAAAAAGGCCACAAAAGGTCAGTGTGGGTGCTTTCCATAACTGACTATTCGTTGAATAATTTAATACAATTCTAAAAACAAGAGGAAAGGAAGGGTAAGGAGACAGATGGTCGTACCTCTGCTAAAAAGCAAACCACCCACGGATGGAGAGCTGGGAATAATCTACCCGTGACAGATATAACATAAGATAAAAAAAAATTTAAAAAAGAAACACCACACTGATAAAAATGTGCAGCCACAAACCATTTCAACATCAGAAGTGAGCGAGGTCTCATCACCACGACCACATCAGTGACTGGACAACCAATCTTGACTAAACAATAAAAACAAAATGATCTCTAGGTCTAACAACACTTAATATTAGAAAAAAGCTAAAACAGCAGTCAGTGCTTTGACTGAAAAAAAAAGAACACAGTAACTTACAATGTTGCATTAATTCCTCTACATTATCTGACAGTAATCTCTTTTCATCTTGTCTTTTCTACCTACAATAACAAACATGGCAGATCAGCTTATTAATGATTAAAATATACAACACCTCAGGGTGCTTGCAATGCTAAGATACACAACAATTAAAAAAAATATATAAAGCACTGTGAAAAAACCTGAAGGTTTGGTTTGCCAGAGCCAAAAGTGCAGCATGTACACCTGCTGTCCATTAGCCTACTTATTACTGTGTGGCTTCACCTGATTGGCTGATAGCTGCTGCCCCTGAGCTACACTGATATATGACACACACCTTACTGACTTCACCTCTACATGTATGATTTAGACAGCCAGATATAATTTTAAAAACATTTTTCTCCTACCCTCTCTCAGATCCATCCATCCATCCATCCAGATGACTGACCAGCCTCCTCCATACATACCTCACCCCCCCATTGGCCCCTCAGCTCCTGGCTTCCCCTCAGGTTTGTTCCTTCATTCATTAATAGTGATGAAAATTAAATGATAATGTGTTTCTTTGTGAAACATTAAACATCAGGTTCTTCACATCCTTCGGGTGGCGTATTTAGGCTGACAGACTCATCTCTTCAAGACAATTCCGTTTTAAAATATAATAACTACATAACTTAACTCTCAAAATATTTTGGCATCTCTGAATATTTTTACTCCTCCCTGCAATATTGCAACTTTAATCTCTTTAATCAACTTTAATATATTAGGTTCACATCGAAATGTTTCAACTTAATGAAATATTACAAATATTATTATAATACTTATAATGAAATACTTATAATAAAATATCCTGACTTTATTCTAATAGACTAAAATACTTAATTTTTAAAATAACTTTCCTCTCATAATTTTTTCCACTTGTTCTTGAGATGTCAGACGGACCATATTTCACATGGCCATTTTCCTCTTTCCTATGCCATGCTGCAAGTTGAATAAATGTAGGAATCTGACGAATTGTCATTGAACCATCTCCTGAATGAGCAGCAGCTGAAAAGACAATGGATATTGACAATTCAGAGGTACATGGGGCTGTATTTCATTGTAAAAGTACATATTTGATTACCTGTTTTAGACAACAACAAACATGAGCATTCGACCACTTCCTAGCTAACATTAACATTTATTAAACCTTACATAATACGATAGGAAAGACATACATTAATTCTAAAATAAACAACAAAAACTGCCTGCTCTCGGATGTCTATATTTTCACTATCATCTTTTTAGGAGGTTTAACTTCCATCATGATAATTAAGTAAAGAGTCTGGGCAACTTGAGCCCTTTCCATGCAGAGACTCCGCATTATCGCCGCAACGAAGGCTGACCTTTATGCCGCCTTTAAATCAAATAAAGTATTCTGAATTTGAATTAGTTTGAATTTTAATTGTGTTTGTTCACACTGAACCAAGCAGCGGTGGCATAAAACCAGTGTGTCATATGATGCAGCATGCCAGTATTGCAGAACCAAAAGAGGAGTTGGGCGGGCACATCACAAGGTTTTTTTGTAACCTGTTTCCCGGTTTCCACCTGTTAATCTAAATATGTATCTGCTGACTGTTTGTACTGTTTGGAATTTGATGAAGTTGCATTTTTTGCTCTACATGACATCATATAATCGGCATCAGTAAACACTGTCTGGCTCTCACGAGTGCAGTGCAATGCAGTTTTCTGGGGGAAAGTTCACTTAAGTCTTGGTCAGGAGGGCAGACTGCTGTGGTTATTTTTTTAAATACAAGTTGCCAGGGACTACAACAATCCATTAGTGGAAGGAGACAAAGCCATGGTGAGGTAAAGTTTTTTGCTCTGAATCATGCAACAGAATCACCGCCATTCAGCTGTGGGAGCTGCCTGGCTCTGCTGCCGAGGACAGACCCTGTTTTGCAGGCAGAAATGTGATGAGGAGTCGGACCGACAGGATTACAGAGGCTTTCCACTTATAAATGCAGTATTTTTTCCCCTTCATATAAGATACTGAAGACACGGCCTGCTATCACATTACTGTTGTCCGGTCCTGTATAACCTTAGGTCAGACGTTTGTCTTTCATTTGATGAGTGAAGGATCTATTTAGTTGTCAGACTATGAACACCATCAGACCGACACAGTCCGGTTCCCCACTGTCGGCTGTTCCATTCACACAGCAAAATCTTTCTACCCTGGTGGCGGATCAGAGGTGGAAAGAAACTGTCCCTTCATTTGGCCTCTGTAACTTTCACACAAATGGCGAGGCAGAGTATCAGCACATGATACCCTCCTTGAAGGGGCGATGTGAATGGGGCTTTTATTTGCCCAGATGTTTAGAAATTAGAAGTCAGTGAAGGGCTGTTACCATGCAAACAATCAGTTCTACTCTGTTGAACCATTGTGTTGATCTGACCACATGACCTGTTGTTCTCTCTCTCTCTGCAGCCTTCAACCCCCAGCCTTCAGCCTTCCCTGCCTCGCCTTACCAGGTACCCAGCATGCATTGCTACAGCCAGAGCAAGCTTCCAATAAACCAATGAATAATAACCAAATAAACTTAAGTTACTGTCGCAATACCAAGCTTTTACACATTTATTTTAATTTTCCGTCACTTTTTGTTTAGTTTTCAAAACTTCTCAAACATAATACCTAGCCAGAGAGGCAAATACACAAGACGATGAGAAGAAAAACAGACAACACTGATGAAATTATGGGTATTTCATGATTTGAGTCCAACCAACTGTTCAAATACACCTCCTGTAATTTTTACTGTGTTTCAAACTGTAATTGAACCTCAACAGATGCTGAGTACTGTCTGAAATGTGTTAAAGAAAGTTAGTATTGAATGTCTGGACACTGTCACTATGACATATAAGATATCTGTCTCCTCTATAGACCTTCCCTCAGACATCTGGAGGAGACCCTTTCTACTATCAGGGGCAGATGGGGCAGATGGGGCCGGGGCATATGCCAAACCCAGGGCCCTTCCTGGTTCAGCCAGGTTTCCAAGGGTACCAGAGTGAGCCCCCTGGGCCCTGCCACAGCTGGGGCAACCCGAAGACGTACGGACAGCCAGATAAAAACACAAGTGGGTCGAAGGTCAAAGACACAACATCGATGTCTGTTTGTTTGGTATTCACTTCACACACACAGGAAGCTGGCTCAGCTGGTTGTATGGAAGTCTTAATCTTGTTGAGCAAGATGTTAGTTAGATGAGCCAGTTGAAAGCCATTTGAGCTAGCTGTAATTTAGTTGAGCCAGTTGAAAATGTTTTTAAGCTAGCTGAGCTAGTTGAAAGCTTTGTGAGCTAGGTGAACGCTATTGTAAGCTAGCTGAGCTAGGTGTAAGCTAGTTGAAGCAGTTGTGAGCTAGTTGAGCTAGTTGTAAGCTAGTTCAGATAGTTGAAAGCTAATTTTAAGCTAGTTGAGCCAGTTGTAAACTAGGTGAAAGCTAGTTGAAAGTTGTTAAGCCAGTTGAAAGCTAGTTTAGATAGTTGTATGTTACTTTTATTCCTCTTAAGTCTGGAGGTAACCCTGATGGATGGATGTAAAGTCACATGTATATGCCTATAAATGTGGACATGTGTTCGCAAGTTTGAAAAATGTACAGCAGACTGTTTTAAATTAGGCCTGAGACTTGCTCTGCTCTGCAAGACTCTGCTGGTATTTGAGCAAAATGACATGGACTGAGCAGAGATATGGTCATATGGTTACAAGAGGTCAATCACACTAACTTTTTTTGTACACTAATTCATACAAGTCTACATTTGAAAATACCAACAAATAGATGTAAATTCTGTCCAGAGTTAATGATTAAGTGTTGATGTAAGATGTTGGCTCCATCTCTCTCTCTGTCAGTGTTCGTGGTTGATCAGAACTGCGGCAGCAACACTGGTGGCGGTGGTGCTGAGAAATCGTGCCTGGCAGCGTGTTCAGCTGCCCTGTGCTGCTGCTGCCTCTGGGACCTGCTGACCCACAACTTCTGCTGACCTCTGACCTTCACCAAGACTCTCTTTGTTTCCATCATGCAGCGGGGCAGTGATGCAGACACCAACCTCTGCTGGTGAAACTAATCATTAATGTTTTATTTTAAAAATGCTTTATAATCCTTGTGGAGAGTCTTTAAAGGCTCAGCTTTGTGATTGGAGCATGTGTAGATTATAAGTCTAACCATGGAAAACTTGCCTGGTTCATGTTTTTCTTATGTAAATGTGTCCTTGATTTCTTCATTGATTTGATGATGTCAATAAAAAAAATAAATAAAATAAATCTTAATTTAGCGGACAAAGCGTTTTTACATCTTTTTCATCATCTTTAAAATATTCATGAAAAATATAAGATCTGCATAAATCCAATGAAACGAGGTGTGTCTCATTCAACTAGTACAGGAAGATATTTCTGCAGTGAGTTTGAGAAAATGGGTCAAATGACTTGGAAGCTGTTGAATAAAAATTATAATATAAAAATATTTTTGCGAAAGAAATACATAATACGTTAGCAATCAAAATAACTGTGCTACACTAAACCATCCATTTAGTATAATTTTTTTAAATTATCATATTGTTCTATATTGTATAGGCTTCACCCTTTTAGACTATTGCTAGCGGGTTTATCCCTCGCGTGCACGTGCAGCACTGAAAAAACTTTAGTCCACGTCCACCTACTGTGTGGGCCTCACCTCTGGTCTCACCTTATGTATAATTAGGGTGATATGGAGGGCGATCGGTTCCCATTCTTCTTCAGTGAACACACTACATGCAGCATCTCCAAGACGATCTTCAAGAAATGACCAATGTCCTCAACCAGTGGCATCCATGTGTGTCCAGTCTGAGTGACCATGAGTTACGACCTGCGAGCCCGCTGTGAGTCTTGCCTCTTGCCAGAGCATGCCAGCGTGGCGCTAACTCCTCAAGCGGTGTGTCCAATTAGAAAGTGGAGAAAGCCCGGATAAAAACCAAATAAACCTGACCCAGATATTTTCAAGTATATCTTAATATTACTTTAATACAAGTAATTAAGTAATATTTTTCAGGGCTTGAAATTACAACCATGTTAGTCACATATGTGCCCAAAATGTAATCTGTGCGACCTCAAAATATTTGAGAGCAAACAATTATTGTGTTGTGAGCGAAAGTCATGGCATTAGCCTCTGTGTTGATCTATTTGAGCTGTTTGTGAAATGTGTGCTTGGGGGCTACATTCGCTCACATCCTGTGCATCTCTTGGGGGCTAAGCCTCCACTGTCCTTAAAACCTAGTGACGCCCCTGGTGGGGTAGGTGTGGAGTGACGCCCGTGGCGCGGGGACGCTCTCTCTCAGGCAGAGGGGGGCGATCAGGAGTTACCCGGTGATAGGCCCCTCAGTGGGATTTGACGCTGGTTTTACGCGCGCTGGTTAAAACTCTTTTTTGAACCACTGGATCAGGTTCCACTTAAGTTTCTGTCAGCCAGAACGGCTCTGCTGTTGGCTCTGACATCTGCAAAGAGAGTCAGTGATTTATCTGCTCTCTGTGTGTCTCAGGATCCAAGGAAACGGCAGCTCGGCTGTATTACGGCCTAATCCAGCTTTTACGCCTAAAAGCATCACGAGTTCCTTCCCCTGGACTCCCCCTGTCTGCTCAGCGCCTGCCACACTGGCTGTGTGAGGCTGCTTCACAGGTATATCTCTCCTCTGGGTTGGATCCCCCGGAGAGCATCAGAGCGCACGCCACCAGAGGACTTGATCTCGTCATAGAATGTTACACATTCTACTATGCTGTGCCACTCAGGCACATATGGGGCTTTGTGATGCGTTATGGATTCGTTTATTGGAGTAGGTGTTCATGCTTGTGGAACCGGACGGACTCAGTGAGGCTTCGCCTTTAACTCACCAGCGATAGCAGTAAAGGGTGAAGCCTATACGATATAGGACGAGTCACCATATGTAACTCTAGAGTTACGCGTATAGGCGCAGCCCTTTAAGCTCTTGTCTGACTTGCTCCTTGAATAGCTGAAGAAAACGCTATTTCATAGGAGCCGATTGCCCGGTCTCACCCTTATTTATATAAACGGCTAATCTACGCCCACCTACTGTGTGGGTCTCACCCTGCGTATTTGACAGTGTTGCAATATCACGTATAACTTGTACTTTTCCGAGATACAAACTATACTTACTGTATGTATTGTCCACTTATAACCAGTGTTCAGCAGTCATTCTACAGAGTGTGGAAAGTGCTCTCAGAGTACATGTATGTGGCTCTTAAAAGAGCCGTTGTGTTATTCGAGTATCAAGGCATTTTAAGCTCTCTCTCCACGGATGCGGCGGGCCAGCTGGATGTCTTTGGGCATGATGGTGACCCTCTTGGCGTGGATGGCGCACAGGTTGGTGTCCTCGAACAGACCGACCAGGTAAGCCTCGCTGGACTCCTGAAGGGCCATGACGGCGGAGCTCTGGAAGCGCAGGTCAGTCTTGAAGTCCTGAGCGATCTCCCTGACCAGGCGCTGGAAGGGGAGCTTGCGGATGAGCAACTCGGTGGATTTCTGGTAGCGACGGATCTCTCTGAGAGCCACGGTACCGGGCCTGTAACGATGGGGCTTCTTGACTCCGCCGGTGGCCGGGGCGCTCTTGCGGGCAGCCTTGGTGGCCAGCTGCTTCCTGGGAGCTTTGCCTCCGGTGGATTTACGGGCAGTCTGCTTGGTCCTGGCCATTGTAGTTTCTCAGTCTTCCCTGTGAGAACAGTCAAAGAATGAACACCGACACGGCGAGAACAGCGACTTTATAGAGAGCTCGCCGGAGCGATGTCGGTGCTGATTGGTTGAGCCTGAGCTGAGCGCGCGCTCTAGCTCATCAGCTATTGGAGAAAAGAAATTCAAACTAACCAATAAACCGCCCCGCGACAGCGGCTGGCTTCCTCTTCTTGATGTTTTATGGCGATTGACAAACAACTTTTTGGCCCATTACTGCTACCTACTGGTACGGAGTGTGGATCGGGACTTTACACATTCTATGAATAAATGAAAATAAAGAGACTAATTGAATAAATAAAATAAATAATAAATAAATGCATAATAATTAACGAACTTATATTCTCTCTATCAATTTTGTTTTCCTTCGATACTGAAACAAAAATGGATAACACTTCTCCCCAGAACGTATCTGTAAAAGATCCCGTAAATCATAATTCACCTTAATTTCTTTGAGATTAAATATCAGTTCCTTTCTCTCAGCGTAATATTTTTGACAGCAAAGCATAGCATGCACTAAAGTTTCTCTTGCTGGAAAAACTCACATCTTCCTGAATTGTGTTTTCCTATTTCAAATGATGTACTGTTCAATCTTGTATGGCCAAAGCCTAACCTGGATATTATCGTCACCTCTCTCCGGGTTTTCCCCGTACAGCAGCTGTCTAACCGTCAGAAGACTATCAATAAAGGAAGTTCTATGGCTGATTTGGTCTCATCGGAGGGAAACAAACTGTTTAAAATCTTAATCTATTATTTATTCTGTAATTCACTTATCCGACACATAATTCTCATTTATGTAGTCAAAGTCCTCTCCGGATGACACTCATAGTTTGATCAACCAGCACAAAAAGGAATGAAAACAGTATTTTGCAGAAATCCAAAGCCATCACTGACACGTTGTTGAAGACAAACAATAAAAAGTTAAAGTATTAGAGCATGTGTGAAATAAAAATGTATTAAAAGATGAAAATAAATTAATCTAAGTTACATAAGATAAGGAGAGGTAAAACAATGATCCCTCGCTGGGGATATTCACTTGTTGCAGCAACTTAAGAGTAGTTTATGAAGGGGGACAAGACTGAAAACAATAGAAGAGAATAGACCAGGAAAGTAAAAATGCAGGATGTTGTTTACTGTAGACATGGTGATGGGATACTGGATTCCTTTTACTGACTGGAGTTTGTATGAATCACTCATTAAAGTGAATCGGATTGCTTTATTAATTTACATACATACATAATTTTGTATTGGGAGAGACTTCCAGTGAATGGAGCGGAGCAGCGCACAGCTCAGGTGAGGGAGCGGCTGTGAGAGCAGGGGAGCGGGAAGGGAGAGAGAGCGAGTGAGCTGCTGAGTCCTGAACCGGGCGGAGCAGCGAGTTTCTCGGGTAAGGGGGGAGGGGCTGTACGGGCTGGGGAATGAGAGCGAGTGAGCTGTGAGCGGGAGCTACTGGGTCAGTAAATCGTTCTTTTTCCCCCTATCAGCCCGTGATACAGCTCAGCTCGGGACAGAAAGGAGAGGAGACAGGAGCCGAGTTGAAACAATGACCGAGACCGTTGCCTCAGCCACTGAGCCACTTGATAAAAGACAAAACAGAAATGTGAGAAGTGAAACAAAAATAGCAGTATAATAGCAGTTGGACAATCATAGATATAATATTGCCGAAATGACTGACTTCTGCTCTTACTTTTAGCAGTCGAATTGTAAGTGAGAATGTTTCCTGCTAAAAACTTACCTGGTTAACTTATTGCTAGCTGTGTGTGAATCTGTAAATCATGTATCTGCACTGCTGTGATTGAATACCGCGCTCTTTAGTAGAAGTTGTGGTGGCTCTTAAAAGAGCCTTTGGGCACTGGGTGCAGGGGAGGTTCAGGACTTTACTTTTTGGTCTTCTTGGCTGCAGTCTTCTTCGCGGGAGCCTTCTTAACAGACTTTGCCTTTTTAGGGGCGACCTTTTTAGGTGTAGTCTTCTTCGGTGCAGCTTTCTTGGCAGCCTTTTTAGGGGAAGCCTTCTTCGCTGCTGTCTTTTTAGCCGCTGGCTTCTTCGCCGGTGCTTTCTTGGCTGCGGGCTTCTTGGCCGCTGTCTTCTTCGGTGCAGCTTTCTTGGCGGCGGGTTTGGCTTTAGCGGGAGATTTCTTGACCGCTGGCTTGGCTTTAGGCTTCTTCTTCTTCTCCTCAGTCTTCTTTGCGTTTGCTTTGAAGGAGCCGGACGCACCTGTGCCCTTCACCTGGATGACGGTTCCTTGAGTCACCATTCTGGCCAAACAGCTGTTGATGCGTTTGTTGCATTTCACCACATCAACGCCTTTGCCAGCGAGCACCTTCTTGATGGCCGCCGACGACATTCCCTTGCGCTCTTTGGACTCAGCCAGAACGGCACTGATCTCCTTCGGGAGGGAGGGTCCATCCTTCGGCTTGCGGGCGGCCGCTGCCTTTTTCTTCGGGGCTTTGGCCGGAGCCGGGGCCGCCGCTGCTGGAGCTGGAGCTTCTTCTGCCATGTTTACCTCTGCTGTCGTTTGCGGAGTTTGTCTTAACTGGCGGCAGGAGGCGGAACTTATAAAGCACATGAGAACCGTGGAGAGTCAACACACCCAGCCGCTCCGCCGTGACGCTCACATCCGGACACACTTGTGTTTTCTCTCCCACATTTTGGGGATAAAATTCACTCGAAACAAACGTTTCAGGTCACAATTGTCCCTGCTCCAGTTAGGAAACGCTCATTCCTTCATATCGACTTGGTGTTTGTCGACGAGGACTCGTTTGTGTATCTACAGCAGGCTTCGAACCTCTCTGATACGCAGTCGTTTTGTGCAGCTCGCAGCGACTTTTCCTCACATTTCGTCTCTAAAAATGGCTAAAAGAGTTTTGTATCAGACGTGGCGATGGTGTTCTAGTGAGATGAAACATCTGAGGATATCATGACACTGAAATGGCCGCAGCTGTGTGATTTATTTCGCTGTAGTGTGAGAAGTTTTCTGTGCTTGTAAACACACGAATGGTGCCGATGCCTCAGGCGGTCAGACGAGCTATCACCGACTGATCCGCTGGGAAAAAAAAGACTTCCCCTTTCCGCCAAACTTTAGATTTAACACGAAGGGATTGACAACAACACTTTAAAGGTTAAATCTGAGATAATCCAATAAAGCAATATGGTTTGTCTTCCGCTAAAGTGATCTGGTGATGACGCTAAACGGGGATAAATAGCGTAATGAATAAGATTAGTGATACTGGGGTTTAAAATTAACAATCATTTACATTTTAAAGTTATAAACACATATGAAGACAATTATGACATACACTCAGGTACAGTGCAATAGCACAATTTTGAGGTAGTTGTACCACTTTATACTATTTTGTAAGTGGTAGTTGTACCATGCTATATGCTATTTTATACTTAACATTACACAGTCATCTATAGAACATACATACAACCGTCACGTGATTTTTTTTTTTTTTAACACATTCTTTATAAATGACTTTTGGATACTTTTTACAACACTGCCACCAATGATACATTTTATGTCATGTTGAGTGAGTGAGTGAGTGAGTGGGATTTATGGATGACCCTGGATTAAATCAGCCTGCATCCTGTGATTGGACTCCCATCTTGGAGACGAGGCATGGACGTCACTGGAGCGTTACAGTAGCAGTAGTTGAGAAATAATGATTTGCCACACACAACCGGAAATGATTAAAATCATCCTTGTTATTCAACTTTTATTTCCACTGACAATGGCGGTGCATGGGCTGATGTGATCATCATGCTTGACTTGAAATTCCTCTCAGATGCTGAAAATATACATTACAAATTACATTCAACTGGATCATGGACTTTATTAATGATATATGCAATCAGACAAAGATAACATAGCCAAATGTAAGATTATGGTTATTTTTTGGTTCAAAATTGATTCTGATTTTAATTTTAATTTTGCTGAATTTGGGATTTCATGAAACAGTTCCTACAAATCTGAAAAAAGTGATTTAAACGTAAAATATTGAAAATAAATAACCATTTTAAAATTAAAGCAATGTCTCCATCCAACTCACCTAGCACAATTTGAATCTTTAGGGTCCCAGATCACAATGATGTACAACACATAATTCAAACCCTGAGTGAAGGTCTAGTGCACGCTAACGCTTTAAACTTTGCCCTATAGTAAGTATTTTGTCTTTAAAAGCAGCAGAGCCTAAATAACATTTTCTTATCATTATGGGATCTTTGGTCAGCTTGATGTACTGAATGTGTAAGATAATAATAATAATTGTAATAATTAAGTTCTGACTGACTGAAAAGCCTGAGGAAAAAAATCACAACTCACTTTTTTTCTTCTATGATGTCCCTCAATCATTTGTAGCAGCTTCTGAAGTTGCTTTGGAGAATGTTCTTGCACTGTTCTACTGTGAAGCTTGAGAAATGTCTTGTGGACTACCAAAGGTCAATTGAGTGCCTTTATTTCATTTTTGGGTGAACGTATCCTTTAATAATCATTTGTATTGACTTGGCAACAGCATTTGATGTTTCACACTTAGTAAGAAAGAAATGTCTCTGAACTAAAGCCACTGAAAATCAACGTTATGTGTCAGGTCAGAACTCCAGAGTCAACTGTCTTTTATCACTACATACAGGTCTTACTACAGTCGTGGTTCCCAACAAAGAAAACAGAAAACAGTAATAACATTACGAGATGTAGAGAATGTAAAGAGATTTATAAGTTCCTTGGGGTTCACCTGGGGCACTCACATCTCTTCACAGGTGGGGAAGGCCCAACAGAGACTATACTTTTTTAGGAAGCTAAAGCGCGCTCACCCTCAACACCTACTGACCAACTTCTATCGGTCAACAGTGGAAAGCCTCCTGACCCACTGCTGCACGGTGTGGTTCTCCAGCTGCGCAGCACAGGACAGGAAAGACCCGCAGCGGGTGGTGAGGGCAGCAAAGCGTGTCACCAGGACGACACCTCCCCCTCTCAAGGACATTTACACTGGCCGACTTCAAAAGAGGGCCAGCTGTATCAGCAAGGACCCCACTCACCCCAGACATTACCTGCTCTCCCCCCTGCCCTCTGGGAAGAGACGTAGATCTATCAGATCTTCAGACTGAAGAACAGTTTCTTCCCACAGGCACAACCCCCCCTCCCCCTTCACCCCTCAGTCTCTAAATACTTTCACACCAGTGCAATAAAACTCCCCACTACCATCCCTCACAGACCTCGTTTACATACTGACTTGAATCCTATTTATGTTGTATGTTTTCCTATTGTTGTAAATATTAACTATTTCCACACTTGTTCATTTTGTATTAGTCAAGAGCTGCCATCTGTTTTTTGTTGCAATGACAATAAAAATCTGTTCCATTCTAAGTAGTGTATTGGCATGATTTGAGGGAGTGTATAAAATGAGCCATTTATAAAAGACATGTTGTGGCTGCAAATCATTTATTCATTAGCATTATACCACAAGAGGGTACGCAGATTATGTCAGAATACAAAATAAACTACTGAAGTCACACAGAAGATTCACAACAGATTCAACACGTGAACGCATGAAGGCTTCTTAAGTTATAGGCAAATATTTAGTTTAATCAGAAGCAGCTACCGCTGTACTGACCAGAGCAGTTTGTGATACAGATCTCTTTACACCCCCCATCCCACAGAGGTACAAAGATTTTATACCCTACAGTTGACATGCCCAACCTTTTTCCTTGAACTAAAGCGCAATCAATGTGCTACTTTGTGCCCCTTACTATGTGTTAAAATGGGCCCAGATCAGTTGACTGTCAGGAGTCACCTCAAGCAAACTTACCTAATGAGTTTACAATACCAATTTCAAGAAGGGAGGGAAGAGGAAAAAAAAAATAAATAATTCTCCTTTGGAAGAAAATTAGCATTGATAGTACTCAGCTTGTAGAAATTAGAACACTGGAACTAACCGTTACAATGTATAAATGAATTATTAAATACAATGAATAGTTGCCGTTTTAGAGTAGGTGGGTGGCCCTGAGAAGGACCTTTGAGCTGTTTTATCAGCAGGTTTACTTAGAGCTGGTGTACTTGGTCACAGCCTTGGTGCCCTCAGACACGGCATGCTTGGCCAGCTCACCGGGCAGCAGCAGGCGGACGGCGGTCTGGATCTCCCTGGAGGTGATGGTGGAGCGCTTGTTGTAGTGAGCCAGACGGGAGGCCTCACCGGCGATACGCTCGAAGATGTCGCTCACGAAGGAGTTCATGATGCCCATGGCCTTTGAAGAAATGCCGGTATCAGGGTGGACCTGCTTCAGCACCTTGTACACGTAGATGGCATAGCTCTCCTTCCTGGTCCTTCTCCTCTTCTTGCCAGACTTGGTAGCCTTTGTCACAGCTTTCTTCGAGCCCTTCTTGGGCGCCTTTCCAGGTTCGGCAGGCATCTTTCAGTCAACGATACCGTTCAGGATTATGGACACATATTGCCTCCAGGACACAGATTTATATTTACCTCATGCAAATATAAGTGTGCTGTTGCTCGCACATGATTGGCTGTTGTTGCAACGTCGACTGAGCATGCGTAAATCCACAGCGACTGCCTTAAACTCAGCAGCAGAAAAAAAATAAGATGTTGGTAATTTCGTGATATTCTCTGGTATATTCTATAATGACAGAGACAGATTGATGGAAATAGGACTGGAGTGGAGAGTTAAAGGTTTATCGGAGATAAACGTGATAAAAAGTAACCCACAGTTAGCATACTTTGAACATTTTACAGTTATGTATCGTTTGAATATTTTCTTTGTAATATTAATTTGTAACATTTTAAAATGCATCACCTCTGACCTCAGAGCACTTTGGTTCCTAGCCCTAACCTTTAAACTTTGTCAACTGTACATGTATATATTTATTAGAAACTTAATTTACAAGTTTTGAGTCTATAATGGTACATAATACACGAAGTATAAACATTATGTAATAGTCCTATTACACTGCAATCCCTGGTCAGTTATGGAAGTAAGTTTAACACAGTTTGGACCAACTATTTTAAAGACACAGTAAGTGTATTGTGGCAATCAAGCCATTCCAGTATTAGACCACATCACGTGAAACGGCGTAGAAGCACTGTTGCCATTGTTGACGTGTTGTGGTCACTTATGTCATTGAAACCCACGATAATTGTACCTTCGGGGACATGTAACGTTGTTCCAGCATGACGCATCTAGTCTGCAATCAGACCAACTTGATATATTTGAATGACGAGACTCATCGACCAAAACGAGGAACCACGAGACGCAACAAGGTACCCGATTTCCGGGTTACATTGCATCGCACTGTAGCCACTCAGTACAGCTTAATATATGATTTTAAGGAACACCATTTTTTAGTTGAAGTGGGTGGCTCTTAAAAGAGCCTTTGGGTTTATTATCAGAAGATAAGAGTTAGATTTAGCCGCCGAAGCCGTACAGGGTGCGGCCCTGCCTTTTCAGCGCGTACACCACGTCCATGGCGGTGACCGTCTTCCTCTTAGCGTGCTCGGTGTACGTGACTGCATCGCGGATCACGTTCTCCAGGAACACCTTCAGCACACCGCGGGTCTCCTCGTAGATCAGACCGGAGATACGCTTCACACCGCCACGGCGAGCCAGGCGACGGATGGCGGGTTTGGTGATACCCTGGATGTTATCACGAAGCACTTTGCGGTGACGCTTGGCACCTCCTTTACCGAGTCCCTTTCCTCCTTTGCCTCTTCCGCTCATTGTTGGTCTGCTGTTGATCAGAGTACTGCTCGAAAGCTGCTGAACGCATTTCGTCCCGAAAATTTAAAGCAGACATGCGGACGTAGTTGAAAAGGGCTGCGCTCATCATGCTGGGCGGAGCCAAGCACACCAGTTGTTCTACATTGTTCTCTACATTTATGCCGTTGATTTAGTGTTTTCTGCTATTTTTTTTTTTTATGTCAATCTATATCATTTCTACTTCAGTCAGTAAAGGCTCAATTAACCTTATAATCAACATGACTTTGTAATAACACACATATTCTAATAAAGTGTATAGATACATTATTCTCAAAATAAATAAGACTGAAAACGTGTTCAAAACATATTGTTCTCAGGGAGAAGTACTTTTTTTTTGTCTCAAAACAAATTTCATATTTTTCCACCATTGCCTTTTGCTGAATGAAAACATGTTCTATCATAGTAGCTCAAAATTGATCAGAAATTATACTCTGCTTTGCTCTTTGCAATTTGTCTTGTTCCTCCTCCTCCTTGCACCCCTATTTTTACAGTACTGTACCCTGCACCTCACAAACTTGTCCTTTGTTTCTGTGATAATCTAATTCTTGTTCCCTGTTGATATGAACCTGCAACCGATCAAAATCCATTGAACAGTCGGTACTGCCAACAAATGGAAAGCACAATGTTCAGGGCCAGACATCTTGTTTATTGTACAGTATACAGCCTACAATGCACTGTACTACAGTATGCAAAAAACATGTGATCAATGTGCCTCTTCTTGTCTTTGGGCTGGGTCAGGCCAAAGCACTTGGTCGACATCACAAGCAATATTTTCAATAGAAGAAGCCTCTTGTGTGCTGTCTCCAGCCCTGACATGGTTCCTCACCTATATCACCACAGACTGAATCCATGGCTTGCAGCAGATTTACTCCGGTGAAGGGTTGTCCATCATATACTTTCCGTCTCCAAGGGGAGAAAAAACTCCTCAATCAGATTCAGGAAACGTGGGTATGGAGCGAGGTACAAGTTCTCAAACTGCCCATTGACGTTAAACCATTCCCTTACCTGAGCAGCTCGGTGGAAACTGACGTTGTCCCACACTATCACATAGGTGGGAATGGGATTCTCATTTAGCTCTTGACCCTGTTGCTCTTGAACCTGCTGCTCAAATAAAATTTCTCTTAGATTGGCAAGAAATCGTAGAAGGTGCTGGGTGTTATATGGCCCGAGTGTAACATAGTGATGTAGAACACCATGGTTGCTGATAGCAGCACAGATTGCGACATTGCCACCTCGTTGACCAGGGACATCAACAATGGCCCGCTGTCCAATCATGTTTCGGCCTTTCCGTCTCCTCTTTGTCAGATTGAAGCCTGCTTCATCGACAAAGATGAACTTGTGGGGTCTGTCCAAGGATTCCAAGTCAAATATTGTCTGTGTAGAAATACAATATAGTGTATGTAGAATTTTGTATGTCGTACAGAGACAGTGTTATACTGTAGAGTACAACTAGGCCAACTGTATGCACTTCTGATTCACATACATTGTATGAACTGAAAAATAATGTCACTCACATAGTATGTGGCAGTACTGTAGACAATCTGTGTCTACAGTAAATGTGTCTGAATGTACACTTACCTGCACATACCGAGCTCGCAGTTCTTTCACCTTTGGTGAATTGCGCTCAAAGGGTACTCTGTTCACTTGTTTCATTTGCATCCTGTTACGCTGGAGGACACGGTCAGTTGTGGAAATGCTCACACTGTCGATTCTCTGGATGCGTGTGTTGTCTTGTATCACTCGCTCCTGGATTTCTCTGAGTCATATTAGATTATTATGAAGGACCATGCCAACTATAACTGCCTCTTGCACCCCAGTGAGTATAGCTGTCCTTCCACCTGCACGTGGCAGCCTTGCAAGTCTACAAAAAGTAGATGCGCAGTTACAAAAAATATTCATGCAGTACAATACATACAGTGATGAACTTTACAAATGTCTATTGAAACAGCTGCATATAGTGTAGTACAGTAAATCTGCAATTACAAGATTACAGTAGTATACTGTACCTGTTCTCTTCTCTGAATGTCCTTACTATGGTGGACGCAGAAAATCGGCTCAAATTTGGTTGCACTCTAAGTCCTGCTTCAATCCTTGTCAGTCCATGGACAAGAACATGGTCAATGACTGTTGCTTGAATTTCATCAGATATTTCCACTCTTTGTCTTCCTCTTTCTCTTTGTCCTCCTCTTCCTTGCCCTCCACCTCTTCCTCCTCGTCGCCCACCTCGCAGACGCACTTGTCCTCATCCTCTCACAAAAGTCTAAGTGAGATCTGCAAATCGTGTTTTACCACGTGAAATGGTTTAAAGTATTGACAACAGACTGCACAATTAGCCAAATGAGTTCAGGCAACTGCGAACTTTGTTCACCCAATGGGTTTTAGTGTTTTAGCAATTGAGGAAAACTGTAATAAAACACTGAAATAGCATCGCCATTGTAATCTGATATTTGTGGTGATCAATTGAAAAATTGGTTTAATGAAATGAAAAAGTATTATTAGAAATGTGTAACAGGAATAGGCATGTGTTAAAGAGCATAAAAAGCATCTAAATCCAAGCTTACACTCTCGTTTTACTTTCGTGTTCTACTATATTTCTCTCTCAGGTATTTTCTTATTTCCTCTCCTTACTCATGATCTCCTCAGCAGTCAGACACAGCAGTAATAGAACTTCATTCTTATGTTGTGTGAAGTCATACATTTGAAGTATTTCTACATTGTGGTATAGATTTTTGTCCAGCAGGTGTTGCTGCTGCATGAAACACAAAAGAGGCCCTTACAGATGGATAATGCAGTTTTACAGTTTAAGCAGACCACATCCCACCTGGAAAATACTGTTGCATGTTTCCTATTTAATCATTTTTTTCTGCATTAAATATCCAATATGTAAGAACTTAGGGAGAAACAATTCTAAAATGTTCTCAAATTATCAACAGAATGTGAAGAAATAACAGTTATTTTCAATGTTAAGACATCTATCTATTGTTAGACATCTACAGAAGCTATCCTGCTAACCAGCGGACCCGTCCTGTCCTGGTCCAAAGCTCTTGGGTAAGTGGTATAAATGCCAACAATTCCCCAGTGCTCTGAGCTCCTAGTCTGCTAGCTACATGGCTAACTGAGCTAACTAGGGAAAAGTTAGCAGGAATTTGCGGTTACTCTGGTAACATGCTCCCCCAATCATAGAGCTCCTAGTCTGGACTGCTAGCTACACGGCTTACTGAGCTAACTGGCTAATGGCAGCTACAGTAAGCAGGAGTTTCATAAGATGAATAAGAATTGCACCTTTAAAGTGTCAAATACAACAAGACTTTGGTTGGGTTGTGTACTGATAGTATCCTAAATGTTTCCCGTAATGTTCAAACACAGAGAAATCTGTAATTCAATTCAGAGTAATGCTGGGTTTCACTTGGTCATCAGAGAGTAAGAAAGGAAGCTGGTGAAATGGACTGAACAGAATAACACTTTAAAAAATGACCTCGTCCATGAACAGATCAGATTTTTTTTCCCTCAGTTTTACAGCCATATTCAAAAGCACGGATGAAACAAAGTTTAATTTAATTTAATTAATTAACTTAAATTATCATTTGCAATTTACATTTGACACCATTTGGTCACCAGTTGAAGGGACTCTAACATTAAGTGGAAACTCCGTCTTCTCCAAACTCAGTTCATCTCAAGTGAAGTGATCGTTCCAGAGCGTGTTTAGCGTAGCTTAGCATTAAGACTGGAAGAAGATTGAAACTGTTAGCTTCAATCAAAAGAGAAAAAAAAAAAAACTTCATTAACTCCATCAACTCCAAGTCTGTGTGATTTACATGTTTTTAAGCATCGATCTAACTTGTTGACAGAGTCGCCAATAAAACACAATATAATATATCCATTAAATAAGTATCACACACACAAACACACCAGATGTTACAGCAACTGCAGGATGACACAGGTGAAACATTATCATTCTCTATGAATGTTGATGCATTTCCACAATAAATACAGAGTATAAAAACACTGTTCACGCCAACTGGCGGCTGCAGGACCTCTAACGTCCACTAGATGTTGCAGGGATCAAACTCTGAATGGAACTGAATAAGAAACCTCCAACTTCTCTCAATGAATACGAAGTATGGTTTGTTTGTGAAGAGTCTGAGAGAAGATTTTCTCAATAAATGTTCTGTCATGAAGACACTAAGGCTATAACAAGGTAGAGGCCTTCACGGGTACGCTTGGTTTCAAACAGCCAAGTCCAAATTACAGATGCGACACGAGCCAGCAAGCTAATTTAAGCCAATCCACTCATCAAGTTCAAATCGTATTCCAGACATTCAATGCTGTTCAGCTAATTTTAGCCAGCATGCTAATATATATTAGCTGATGCTGCTGTTTGAATTAAGATAGGTTACCCGCTAACAAGAAATTAATTTTGAAACAGCAAAAACACCAAAATGCAATTTCTACTTGACAATAAATAAACAAATAGAATAATGTTTAAAACAGAAGTAAACACACAATGTCAGGCAATTTTTCTGTTTAGTTTGAATAGTTTAAGTTGGATTTCCAACTTATTTAAAAAAAAACATTTATGATAACTTTAAATCAGGATTTTACAGACTTTAGTATAATAAAAAATATTGTTAAAGGAAATATTCAGCTTAATTTTCTAAGGAACTTTAGCAACTTAAGAACAATTCAAAATAACAATAATAATATATAATAATTCAATGTTTAACAAAATCATGCCCACAGATGAACTCTAAATGAAGTTTAGCTGGATCCTTTATTTTATGTTAGTTTCCTGTTGACTGTGTTAGGTTTATATAATTTTTAAAACCAACCAAATAACAATAAATTATGTCAGAAAATATGTTATTCACTTTGGGGATCATTTTGTATTTCATATTTCGAATTACATTCATTGGTACACTGGATATAGTCCAGTGTTGAAAACCTTTGTTTCTCCTCCTGTTTGTCTTATGTCTGATGTATTTACATTAGTTTAGGGTTCATGTTGGTAACTAAGAGAGTTTTCTGCTCTTTTACTTTACTGAACTTTTTGAGCATTTAAGTATATAAAAATGATCATTTAAATTTTAATTTTCCATTGGATTTCCTGTTATATATCATACCTGATTTATTTGAATTAACATTTATTTTAGGAACTTATTTCAGGATAGTTTAAATACATTTTAAAAAAGACAAATAACACAGCAATAAGTAAATATATAAAAGATGCTTGACTTCAGATCAATTTAATTGTACATACTGTCTTTAAAGATAGATGTAGTTAGATTTTAGTTACATTTTTTGTTTGTTTTTATTCTAACTTTTTTTTGACAGTTTTTAATTTCAACGACTTTGAATACATTTAGTTTGATAGTTGCAAATAGTTTGCAAATTCAGAAAAGACAGATGGACGATGTGTTGCTGCTTTAAAAAGTTTGTAGTTTTGTGTTTTATAATTTAATTCGAGTAAATGCTGTGTGATCTATTGCACATGTGCTGTCGAGGTAAAACAATCATTAAGTGCAGTGGATGCTCCTGATCAGGTAGGAACTATCTGGTGGGAAAAAAACAAAAAAAACAACCCATTACGATGTCAGGTTCTCTACAGCGGACAGTCGGTCCATGTGAGGAGCTCCTTCTTGTTCTACAGGTGAGTTATTAAGGCTGAAGAGGAGGCGGGAATAGTCACAGCCACCTGACAGGTGCTATCATCACACCTGAACAACACTTCAGTGAGCAGAGTGTCTTGTGATGTCAGCAGTGAGACCTGTGAGTATTTTTTAAAGCCACTTCCTGTCAGTGGCAGGGTAGGGGCGTGGCCACTTGAGGCAGCAGCGTGCCAGTCAGAGCTCCACTTTCCTCCACAACGTTCTCTCTGAGGCTCCATGCTACTTCTTCTCATTGATGCCCCGCCCGTTTAACACCTTCCCGGCGTTCTTAGCGAGCGGGGACACCGGGCCCGGCTGGCCTCTTCCCAACGACCCTGGGAGGAGCTCTTTGTCCGAGGTGGAGGACCATGGTGGAGGGTGGAGTCTGGAGGCAACACATCGCGGGCTGGGGCTGATGGAGGACAGCGTCTGCTGGCTGCCGTTCAGGAAGGAGGAGTTGTTGGATCCCTGATTGGAGCGGTAGTTGTAGTACGCCTGCCAACCCTGACGCTTCTTCTTCCACTGGCAGCGAAGGATCCGGATGAACGCCTGAAGACACAACGACACAAAAACACAAACACTTTTTTTCTTTGTGGACTACGAAATTTTACCAGACTTTCCATCGGCAAGAGGTGAACTTTTAATTTTTGGGTGAGCTTTAACTTTAACAATGATTAACGTTTATTATTAACAACACTTTTATGACCTGTTGGAGCTCTCAGGCAGTGATGCCAGTATTAGCATCAGCTGTATTATGTGTGTTACCTGTTTGAACTCTCGGCTGTAGCAGGGGTAGATGATGGGGTTCAGACAGCTGTTGAAGTATCCCAACCAGAAAATGACTTTGAAGAAGGTTTCAGGAGGACGCAGGCTGCTGTTGAACGAGCCTAAAGACACACAAACAGATGATTTTATTCCATCATGGAATTTTACATTATGGATTATTTTTAAGGATTGATCGATTAGTCTATAACACGTCAAGAAATTAAAAAGACACGACATGACGTTTACAAAATTGCTTCCCTTGTCCAACAAACAAACCAAGATCAAAGTAAAGCAGGGCATCGTCACATTTAAGAAGCTGGAAGCTGGAAACTATTATCAAAAAAGTCAATAATTATATATTCTTCGAAACGCAACATTAAGCAACACTAAACACTCAGGTAAAAAGGTGGTGTCAGTCCGTCACACTGAAACTTAAAGGGGCACTCTGGTCTTTTAGGTTTAAATATGAGCCAGAACATGAACTAATGAAATGGTCAACATTGTGAGTTGGATGGTGGATTTAAAATTCAGTTTAGCAGCTGAAACAACAGAGAACATTTTAACAGCAGTGTTACTGTTGCAGAGGCAGGAGCCTGTTTCACCACCAGGTGACAGCATTCACAACAACAATACGGAGCTGAGTGCAGTTACATAATAAGGTGTAGAGCTGCTTAACAGCTGAGGAGGCCATACCATCATCATCATCATCATCATCATCATCATCATCTACAGGAGCCTCTGCTGCAGCTTTGAAGTTTGTTTACACATGTAACACTTTATTCTGATTGGCTGACAGAATCGGTGATCTCGTAGAACTCTTATGAACTGTCCAACTGAAAACTACAAATAACTGCAAACTGCAGCTCTCATAACTGAGCTCCAGACTCAAAATATAAAGAAACTAAACTGCTCTCAGTAGCTGAGTAGAGCTATGGGGATGGACATCAGTATTTATCTATTTGATTTTTGTGCGCGTTTGTGTGTGTGTGTGGTAATAATAATAACACCAATTCAACAATTCAAAACCACCTTGCAGTTGTTTGCCTCTAAGCACCAGTCAAGCTGCACTTCCTGAGCTCTGGCATCACAGACTCACAATAAAAATGAACATGGGGATAACATGGGACATTGGGGATAAAACTGTATTAATTGTAGTTATCATATGAATCATTGAATAATGTCATAAAGGTGTTTCAACCAAATTCTAATTTAATTCCTGAGTCCAAGTGGACGTTTGCGCCAAATTTGAAGAAATTCCCTTGAGGCGTCTTGAGATATCAGGTTCACAAGAATGGGATGGACGGCAAAAAACCCCAGACTCCCTGTATCTCATCAGATTTTGCCTGTTGGCCCTTAAATCATTATGTAATCTTTGCTATTTGTAAAACATGTGATACATATCAGTTACATGTATTCCCATTTAATCCAAGATGATTTATTTATGTTTTAACTACACACTGAACATTTTCTGTCCTCATCCTCCTCTCCTCACTTGTGAAATCCACAGAAGGAGCAGTTAGAAACGCTCCATCTGTCTCCGATTTCACTGCTGCGAGAATAATAACAAGGTCATATTTTGCAAGAGCGTATAAGGAGAAAATAAGAGAGCAGTCGGTTTAAAAATATTTTCCCAACAACTGAAGTGATAAAACATAATTTCTCTGTTCTGAAGTGTGAAGAACAAAAAACTGACGAACAGGGAAACAAAATAAAGACAGCAACATGTAGCCAGAAATAATTGCAAACAGGAAACAAACTGAAATAACATCTGTAGCACCTGTAACACATTTAACACCTGTAGCAACTGTAACACCTGTAGCACCTGTGGCACCTGTAACGCCGACAACTTCTGTCATCACACACATCTCGTTTCCTCCATTCATCTCTCCTCCTCTCCTTGTTTCCATGATTCATCACTCTTGCTATCCTTGTCTCCTCCTCATGTTTCCTTGATTAATCTCTTATCTTATCCTTGTTTCATCTCCTCCATTCGTCTCTACTCCTCTCCTCTTATCCTTGTTTCCCCTCCTTGTTTCCTTGATTCATCTCTCATCCTTTCCTTGTTTCCTTCATTAATCTCTCCCTCTATACTCGTTTCCTTTCCTTGTTGTCCTTGACTCATCTCACCTCCTCTCATTGATTTCTTTCCTTTTACCGTTGCTTCCTCTCATTGTTTCTCCTTTTGCCTCATTATATCCTCATTTTGTCCCTTGTCCCCCACCATGACCATGTTGCCTCCTTTCCTTCTTATTTTGTCTTCTCTCATCCTCTCCTTGCCTCCTCTTTCCCTCTTCTCCTTATTACCTTGGTTCATCTTTCCTCCTACCCTTGGCTCCTCTCCTTCATGTTTCTTCTTGTCTCACTGTTTCCTCTGCTTCTATTTTGTGTTCTGTCTGCTTCTCCTTGCCTCCTCTCCTTCTCTCCTCCCCTCTCCTTGTGCCCTCGCCTCCTCTCTCATCAGGATCACAGAGGTGCTGACTTGTATTCCAGGCAGGTGATCTGCAGCATGTCAGCGGTTTTTTGGGGGATTTCAAAGGATTTCAAAGGATTTTGGTGGATCAGGTTTTTGATGATAACATAGACTCCTGAGGACATGGATTATTTCTCCCTGAACATGGACTTGTAAGGCCATCCTGCGCCTCAGGCTGCGCTCTCTGACTATATATGAAGAATCTGACTGTTAACCTGACCTCCGCCATGAGAAAAACATGTGACACCTGACCACGATGAATCACTGTCCTGTGGAAAACACGTATCTCCAAGTTTGGTGATTCTCCTTCCAAACACAGGAAGACGCTATTTTGGTTTCAAGTTTAATAGTGTTTTGGGTTTCTGCCACGTTCTTCATGTAAATATAATAACAGTTCCCAGGAGTTGTTTCTGTCCACAGAGTCTGAACAGCAGCAGCTTTAAGACGTCTTGGTCCAAATCTTCACTCTTCTTCTGTGGTGGTTTGATCTAATTTAATTTAAGATTTGTTTCAGTCACAACAACACTGATGTTAAAGTTTAAAACAATATATATTATTTCATACATTTTAATACTAAAATCAACATGCTAACACACTTTAAATGACAATGCTGACATGCTGAGGTATAATCTTTACCATTTTCATCATTTTAGTTTGCTGGCTACCAAACTTCGATACTTTTATGGCACCAGCTGAGCCAGAGAAAAATGGTGAGTATGGAAAAATGTCTTGTGCCAAGATCTAATAGTGCTGCTGATGCGGCTGTCCCGAGTCATGCGGGAAAAACACCAGGTTATTCCCAGAGACGGGGCTTGTGTATTTGTGATGTAATCTTTTGTTTAAACCAATTTCATAAAATCGAAAGGAGTTCTGTTCAGGAACCTGTTTTGAAGTCAAGGTATCGGTTCCGGCTGTGAAATCTTTGAAATTTTTATAAAAATCAGCCCTGATCAGACTGCACATTGCGAGGCCTTGAGTAGCTGCCTTTCATCTCTGTTTACTCTATTTTCCTTAAAGCAATGGCAGATTGTGGATCCTCTCAAGAGTTCCCAGATATCAGCTGCAAATACTAGAAGCCCAGTACTGTCAAACTAATCAATCAATCAATCAATCAATCAATCAATCAATCAATCAATCAATCAATCATATTGTAATAGTATTGTATGGATTACCATGCTATCCGTGGGGTGATGTAGGCCTACATGTCACTCTTGATAAAACCATTCGGAGTAGACCTGCCCAGACTGAGAGAGTCATGAGATAACTTTTGCTGTTAACTGGAGCTAAATAAATGAAATTGACCTGAGTGGAAGTATTTGATGCTTCTGTCCAGTAAGCATGCAGGTTCACGTGGTCGGTGCATGAGCTGCACAGTTTGAGGCGGATGGTGCACGCAGTGGTTTGAGAGTACGCTACACATATTAAAGGGGGATTCAAGGGAGGCGCTGGTGGGTGGTGTTCTGAGCCACGAATGCCAGGAATATATTTTTTTTTTTCTCTCCCGGTTCAGCCCTGACAAGTTATCTTTTTGTTACTGCTGAGGCTAATATTTGAAAAATATAGAAGAATATAGAAAAAAATTAACATGAACTAGTTCCTTTAAATTTTTGAGAAGTGAAATTTGAGTTAGCTGAAATGCGGACCAGAGTGTTCCCTAAATTCATTGTATTTAACTGAAATGTATTCTTGTCACGACATATTCTGACATCAAGAATATATCAGGTTAGGAGACAGTAAAAAGCAAAAGGCACCTGGCTCAGGTGATCTTCTCAATCTCAGCACCCTAACAAATGGAAAAGATCCGGAGGTGAGTGTACAAAACTAAAATATTTTTTTTTCTTTCTTTCCCGCAACTAATTCACCACAAACCCAGTCCTTTTCTTATCATCTAGATTTTCTGCATCATTAACTGCCTGACTGAGCGTCTGCAGCTTTAATCGAGCTTAAGAGATAAAAGCAGTCATGCAGACACGCAGCTTTAAATGAAAACAAGTCCTTCTTTAAAAGGTGGAGGAGCTTCAGCCTGTCCTCACTGCTGATCCACTGAGGACGCAGTGCAGATCATGACTCAGCAAAAAAGCAAACACTGCATCACCGGGACACTCAGCACTTCAACTGAACTCACAACCAGAGCTCATCAAAGCCACGACACTGCCACGACGACTCTTGAAAAGCAGGAAGGAGGTTTTTCTTTTCTTTTCTTTTTTTTTCTCACTATAATGTCAAATTAAAACTAAAGATAGTTCTGCCACAGACTGGGACTGACAGCTAGTGACTCATTCAACTGACACATACACAGTTAATGGTGCCAAATGTAATAGTAATAATAAATTGGAATAAAATACTATACTATATGATTTGAGGGCTGTACAACAACTCACTCATAAATACCAGCCACCCAAATATGTTACTTTATAACAAGATCCATGGTTTATTCACTGAGAAATTAACCAAAATGTAGAAAAAAAAGAGTCTATTCTGGACTGGGACCCATCCTCCACCCAGACTTAAACCAACGGCCAACTGCCTTTATCCAACCAATACATTGCCTCTCGTCTGACACGTTCGACTGAAAAATTGCATTAAAACGTACAGACGGCCAATGGCCAGCAGCCCACATTGTCAGACAGCTGAACACACTGAACGGATTTGTTCCCAAACTCGTCTCCCCAAACGCTTCAGATGGCCAATGGATGGCCCGATGTGTTTCAGGCTTTAGTGTCTTCCTGTTGACAAACCAACCGACCAACCGACACGGGTGAAAACACAATATCCTTGGCAGAAGTAATAAGCTCAGAGGTTTTCAAGCTCATAGAGCTTATTCTGCAACTTAAGGGGACGAATAGATGCAATTTGAGTCTCAATCCTTCTCAGACTCACATCTGAGTGA
Organism: Sparidentex hasta; assembly: GCA_030272975.1. Lineage (NCBI taxonomy): Eukaryota > Metazoa > Chordata > Actinopteri > Spariformes > Sparidae > Sparidentex > Sparidentex hasta. Next base: position 713 of record JARJLU010012689.1, on the reverse strand, counting down.
AATATAAACACAGAGGCATAAATCACATTGATATTACTCGGCGTGACTTTCTGATGATATAATTATCTCTGATGTCAAAGAGATAATTCAGGATAATTTTAAGTTCTCTTCAGTATGAAAGTATTAGATAGTTAACTGAACATCCATGCAAAAAGAGGCTGCTAGTAGCTAATTTAGCATCATTCCAAATACTGGCATAAAACGACCTGTAGCCAAAAGCTAACTAATCTAAAATATTTCTACCAGAGCTTCATGTCTGGGGTTGGCAAGTGTAAAACATTTTCAGACCGGTTTGATATGATACCTGATCGGACTGGTAATACCGAATTTCTCAGGTAGCTGTTGTATGTGATTAACAACAGAAACATGAAAGTCCATGAATGGGAGTGTAGCAGCACTACAATCCATCAAATCAGCTGTGAAAAGTTGTGTATTTCTCACAACAATAATGCAACTTAACTTTCCTTGTTCTGAAGTTAAACATCAGAGACTTCAGCTGAGTGAAACTGGAGAAAAGATGACGGAGGCAACATTTCAAGTAACCCACACACGTGAATCTTTCAAATGTGTTAAAAGTCTTGTTGAGAAATTAAGGATTTTTGTCCACTGAAACGCTAGAGGGCTTTTAATTGGAAACAGAGCAGATCAATGTAAGTGCAGGTATGTGTCATGTTCTATGTTAAAAAGGTGATCAAGCATTTTTGCTCACCTTT